>PVLC010015531.1:0-37178 GCA_004027655.1 Graphiurus murinus
TTTTGTTTTTTTTTTTATTCTTTATTTTGAAATAGGGTCTCACTAAGTAGCTGAGGCTGGCCACGAACCCAGATCCTCGGGTCTCAGCCTCCCAAGTACTGAGATTACCACGCCCGGTGCATCAAATTATTTATAGATCATCTGGAGCTAAGCTTCTTCCACACTGTCAGACCTTAACCACTTGAACCTTCACGAAGGCAGGGCGGTGACTCTCCAACTCCCCCTCTCTGCCCGCTGCCTGGCACCTGCTAGTCCAATGCCAAGTCAATGAACCCTCTCCAGCCAGGTCAGGGAGAGCAAGAAATCTGACCTCTTAAAGTGACAGGGGAGACAAAGAAGGTGTGCACTGGTGAGGTCCCCGTGGCCTCGGCCTCATAGGTGTTTCTCTTCTGCTTCCAGATGTTTCTGCAGCAGCCAGCTGTCTCCTTGAGCTTCAGTGGCACCCAGAGGCCCGAGGCTCAGCAGCAGCTACAGCAAAGGCCGGCTGCGGGGCCCCAGCCCCAGCTGGTGGCCAGCCCTCAACTCCCCGGACCACTGTCCTCGGCCCAGGTCACAAGCCAGCACCTGCTCAGAGAGTCCAGTGTGATATCGACCCAGGTAAATGTGCCCTCACCCACGTCCTGTCCTGGCCACGAGAGCTCACACTCGTGCAGTCCGGGACGTGCTCCATCCTGCAGCCCACGAGGACAGGAAACCTATGCGTTGGTCCTCTCTGCACCCGGCCGAATTATGGTGAAAGCCTGCTTTGCTTGTTTTGTTTTGTTTTGTTTTTGTGGTACTTTAACCCAGGGGCATTCTAACTCCAAGCTACATCCTCAGACCTATTTTGTTATTTGGAAACAGGGTCTCACTGGTTAATGAGAGTCTCACTACTTGCTGTAGCTGTCCTCAAACCTGCCATCCTCCTGTCTCAGCCTCCCAAGTACTGAGATGACAAGCGTGAGCTAACCTTTCAGCTTTGATATCGAATTACAACTGGAGGAGATGAGAATGTCGCACACACACTTGATAGCCATGCATCCCTGCACACCGCCCTACAGGTGTCATCCATTATCTGTGTGAGCAGACACCTCTGTTCGTTGCCCCTCCCCCAGGGCCACCTGCTCCTTCAGGTCACCCGGAGTCTCTTCCCAAATCCTTCCCTGACATGCATTTCCACTCATGAAAAGCCACCAAGCACACATCTACAATCCCAGTACTCGGGAAACTGAGACAGGAGGATCACAGGTTCAAGGCCAGCCTCAGCAACTTAGCAAGACCTTGTTTCAAAATAAAAAATAATACTAAAATTGGGCTGGGGTTGTAGCTTGGAGGTAGAATGTCCCTGGATTCAATCCCTAGTACTAAAAAAATAATAATAATAATTTAGTACGTAAGTATAGGTCCTCAGTCAGAAGCAAGGCCACGACGGGTGTGGTGGTGCACGCTTGTAATCCCAGTACTTGGGAGGCTCAGATAGGAGGATCGTGAGTTCGAGGCCAGCCTCAGCTACTTCACAAGTTAATGAGACCCTGTTTCAAAAAAGAATAAAAAATCGGGCTGGGGGTGTAACGCAGAAGTAGAATGCCCCTGGATTCAATCCCCAGTACCAAAAAAAAAAAAAAAAAAAAAGAAGAAGAAGCAAGGCCAGGGTGGGTTCTGGAAAGATGACCTAACTTGACTCTGAGTTTTATCTTTCTTGTTAAAATGATGCTCCAGGGGCCGAAGCCCATCCGAAGCTCCCAACTGCTGCAGGGAAGCAGCCGCCCGGGCAGCAGCCTGACGCCCCAGCTCAGCAGCGCGGATGCTGTGCTGCCCCCCGGCCTGACCCTGACCACGCCGGCCCCCGCCTCTCAGGAAGCCAGCCCGTGCCAGCCCAGCCCCGACTTCAGCCACGACCGGCAGCTCAGGTGCGAGGCTGCCCTCGTTGGGAGGACAACCGCGGCGTCAGCTGACCCTCTGCATTGCGGCTTTCCTCTCTGCCTTAAATGGAGGCAGAGTTCAGACAGGCCGATTTTAAAGGCCCCGCGGTTGATCTCAGCTAAGGAGGCAGCAGCAGGAGAGGGTTTGGGGTCCTGATGGCCAGGGGAGGTGACCAACTGCGTTCAGATCTGCTGAGGACAGACTGGGGGACGTGGGCGTGAGGGTCCGCCATAGCGGGTCCAGCTGGGCTGCCGTTTGGGTGCTGATCAAAGCCTGCCGTTTCTCTCCCTCTGCTCGAAGGCTGTTGCTGAGCCAGCCCATCCAGCCCATGATGCCCGAGTCCTGTGACGCGAGGCAGCCCTCCGAGGTCAGCAGGCCTGGACGGCAAGTCAAGTAGGTGCCCGGGAGGGGGGAGGGGCGGAGAACTGCGCATGCTCCCAGGCTGACCTTTGTCTTTCCCCTTAGAACGATGCTCCAGGGTTTTGTGGGCCTCATTGCCGGAGTCCTACTGAAGGCAGGGTCACGGTGTGCCCACAGCCTGTATGGGGACTGCCCCCCCTTAGCGTTCCTTCCCATTTAAGCAGATACAGCTTTGCACCCACGCTCCATGCCTCAAACGGGACTTGGAACAATTAATGATATCCCCCGGTTTGCTGTCATCTTTGTGGTTTCCTTGGTGACATCCCTGGTAAAGGCTCCCGTCTCTCGTTCTAGAGAGCTCTCTCAGGCTCCCTCTGAGGGTTCCACAACCACCCTTTGAGCTCACTTGTCCTCCTTCTGGTACTAATGCCCCAGGACCATGAGACCCTGCAAAGGTGGGGCTACCTTTCTCTCCTAGACACGAAGCCTCCCCTCTCTATCTCACTTTTTTTTTTTTTTAATTGGTGCATTGTAATCATACATCTTTGTTAGGTACAAGCTGGCATCTCTCTCCCTTCTTGTCTTAGTCCATTTTCTGTTGCTGTAACTGAATGCCACAGACTGGGTAAGTTATAAAGAATGGAGGTTCGTTGAGCAGATGGTTCTGGAGGCCAGATGGTCCCGGAGCAGGGTGCCCAGCCTCTGCTCAACATCAGGAGAGGGCCTTCTTGCTGCACTCTAACGTGGCAGAGGCAAGTGTGCCAGCTCAGTCTCTCTTCCTCTTCTCAAACAGCCCATGATACAGTCATGGAGGCTCCGCCCCAACCTCACTTGAGCCTAATTACTTCCCAAGGCTCTCTCTATACATGCCATTAACACGAGACTTGTCGGGGTTACATTTCCAGCATGTGAACTTTGAGGGGACACATCCAAAACCTAGCATTCCCCAATCTCTTGCCACTTGCGCGCCTAGGACCAGAAGCAGATGTGCTCGGTTGCTTAGTTACTAGGGACAAGAGTTACTGGAGATCTCAGGGTGAGATCACTATTGGGAAGTAGTTCCTGGTCCTTTGGAAGGAGGCAAAAATAGGACCGCCATACAGACATCTGTTTTGTAGAAACACTGGTTGAATTGGGGTCCAGATTTCACCAGGACAGTGCTAGCTAATGAGGACTGACATGTATAAGTCCTATACAGGCTTAGCAAATCCCTCCTGCCCACCAGGGACCGTCCCCCGAGAAGTCCTTCCTGTGTCCTTCTGTAACCCCTACTAATAGTTCCGGGCATGTCTCCAGCTCAGGAATCTGTGTGCACGTTATTTTATTTAATCCCAATAGAAACTCTATGCCAGATGGATGCTGTCCTTTTTTATCGGTGAAGAGCAGAGAATTCAAGGGGTCTGGATGGAGTCAAAGGCCCCCAGGTAGCTTCCTCAGTCTTTGAGGATGACCTTATTGGTCCTGTCCAAGATCTCCTCCCAGCCTCGGGACAACTTTTGAAGTATCTTCTACCCCCTGAGACATTTTGGCCCCCCTTGGGCCGTGGGAAGGTAAAAAGGGACATTTGTCCATGCAGGAGGACCCCTCTAAATTCCTTATTCATGCTCTCTGTTGGACAAGCACAAGTTGGTTTGGTTTAGGATTGTGCCTGTTCTTCCTAAATGACCCAAATAAGTGGAAAGAAAGATCCTTATTACATCACTTTTCAGAAATGCTTAAAATGCAATGAATAAGGCAAAAATAGACATTTTTTCCCCAGGAATTCAGCCATTTTCGATCAAACCAATAATTTCTATCCTTCTCATCTCCCCTACCATCTCTCCCAGACACGATCTAATGGCCCATTCTCCGGGGAGTGTCAGGATCTGCCTCCCTCTCGCACGGAGGCTGCGGCAGGGCAAGTTAGGAGTCCCCAAAGCAGGATTCAAGTGACCCCAGGCAGGGAAACCACATCTCTAAACATATAGCGCAAAGCGGACTTCTCTGCAGTGTCTTCAAACGTCCATTCATAATCTTCCAGACCTTTCTTAAGTGGTCTTTTCTTGTTCCTTGTTAATGAACCATTATGATCAATATTTTGTTCTGGTAAACTATACATATTACTTGCCTTTTTAACCAACTTTAAAGTATGTAATTCAGTGGAATTAAGTACATTCACACTGTTGTGCAAACATCACCACCATCCTCATATTGCTTTCTTCTCCCCAAACTGAAACCCTGCGCCTTCCTCCCTCTGCGCTCGGCAGCCTCCGTTCTACCCTGTCTCTGTGATTTTTCGCCTAGTCTACGAACCTCATACAGTACTGGTCTTTCAATAACTGGCTTATTTCGCTTAACCTAATGTCTCCAAGGTTCATTCATGTTGTAGCATGTGCCAAAATTTCCTCCCTTATAAAGGCTGAATAATATTCCATTGTATGAATACATCATATTTTTTTTTATCCATTATATGTCAAGGGACAATGAGGTTATTTCTACCCTTTAACTATTATGAATAATATATGGGTATACAAATACTTGTTCACATATCTGCTTTTACTTGTTTGGGGTGTATGTCTAGAGCTGAATTGCTGGATCATACAGTAATTCTATGTTTAATTTTCTGGGGAATTACCACACTATTTTCCAGTGGTTGTGCCATTGTATATTCCCACCAACAATGCACAAGAGTGCCAATTCCTCCACATCCTTATCAACGTGTTATTTTTTTTTTTTTAACATACTAACCATCATGCCAGGCATGGTGGCGCACGCTTGTAATCCCAGTACTTGGGAGACTGAGACAGGAGGATCACAGGTTCGAAGCCAGCCTTAGCAACTTGTGAGGCCCTCCACAACTTAGTGAGACTTTGTTTCAAAATAAAGAATAAAATAGGGCTAGGGGTGTGGCTCAGAGGTAGAATGCCCCTGGTTTCCACCCTCAGTACCACAAAAAAAAAATTTTAAAGTATATATATATATATTGGCCATCATAATGGGTATGAAGTGGTAACTCATTTTGATTTGCTTTTCCCTATTGACAAGTGACATTCAACATCTTTTCGTGTGCTATAGTCCATTTGTGTCTTCTCTTTGGAGAAATGTCTTCCCAAACCCTTTGCACATTGCCTTGACTGTGTTATTTGGATGTTATTAGTGTGGTGTGGTGATAGTAGTGAAGGTAGAGGAATTCTTTTTATATTCTGAGTCTTGATCCCTTTCCGATCTATGATTTGCAATTATTTCTCTCATCCTGTGGGTCGTCTTTGCCCTCTGTTGATAATTTCCTTTGATGTACCAAGTTTCTGATGAAGTCCAGCTGACCAATTGTTTTCTTTTATCCCTGGTGCCTTTGGTGTGTCATAGCAATCCCTCTTTCTTAAAAGGCTCTATTTTCTCTTTCTCTTCTGAAACTCAACAGGTATGCACCGAGCCAGGCCGTGTTTCCAAACCCAGACTCGCACCCCCCCAGCAGCAGCGCCTCCGCCCCCATCCTGCTGATGGGGCAGGCGGTGCTTCACCCCAGCTTCCCCGCCTCCCAGCCGTCTTCCCTGCAGCCTGCACAGGCCCAGCAGCAGCCTCCACACTACCTGCAGGTGGGCGCCGGGGCCCTGGGGGATCCACGGGGGTTTAGGGAGGCCGAAAAGAAAGACAGACAGACAAACAGACAGACAGACAGACAGATAGATAGATAGATATAGATGATAGATAGATAGATAGATAGATAGATAGATAGATAGATAGATAGATAGATAGATAGATAGATAGATGGAGAATAAAGAGAGAGAGAAAGATAGATAGATAGATAGATAGGTAGATAGATAGATAGATGGAGAACAAATAAATAGAGAAAGAAAGAAAGAAAGAGAGAGAGAGAGAGAGAGAGAGAGAGAGAGAGAGAGAGAGAGAGAGAAGGGCTGGGGGTGTGGCTCAGCGGTAGAATGCCCCTGGGTTCCATCCACAGAACCTACTATCTTTCTTTTTCTGTCCTGGTTCAGGCGCCAACCTCCTTGCACAGTGGACAGCCGGACTCACTCCTTCTCTCCACCTACTCCCCGCAGCCCGGGACCCTGGGCTACGCGCCGCCGCCGCCCTCGCAGCCCCAGCCCTCGCGCCCCCCGCGCAGGGTCAGCCGCCTGGCGGAGTCGTCGGGGCTCCAGCAGCCACCCCGGTAGTGCCCTGGCGCCCGAGTCGGGACACAAGCAGCTTTAACCAATGGACGAGGGGGTGGCCGGCCACGGGAGGTGGAGAGGTCGACCCCTTGGCTTTTGTGCACCCCGCATACATTTCAGAACTCCCAGATGGTAACCAGCTCTGGGGCGCAGCGAAACAAAGATCAGGAATCCTGGCCCTGTTTCCCTTGCGCCGAGGTTCTCCGACACCCTCTACAGCCATACCTGATGGGAACCGAGCGCCAGTGTAGGCGGCGTAACTCAGTTTACCTGCACAGATGGCGCCCCTCGCCATATCCCCCAGGAGGACACCAGTCACCGAGGACAGCCGCCAGGTCCACACGCCCAGGCTAGCCTCCACTCTCTGGATCGTCTTTCCTTTGCATTGGAGAAGGACTGGGTCAGAGATCTCTTGGAGAGAGAATAAAGAGATTATTTTTCCTCATTTTTAAACGTTTTTTTGTTTTGTTTTGTATTGTATTTGATTTGCACAACTGCACCAAGGAAATAACTTAGGCACTTTCTGGTTTTGAAAATAATAAGGTCTCAAGGCTTCCTCTGGAGACCACAGTAACAAAAACAGACCACCAGTCAGAGAGCGAAGCCGGTTGGGATTCCCGGAGCTGCAGATCCACACCGGCTGCCTAAACCCTACTAGAAAGAGGCGATTCCCCCGCTGCCCTACTGGTGGCGACATTTGCCCTCTAACCCTAACACTGGACTCTTTCCTGTTTACTTCGTTGATTGGGACTACAAAGGTGGACTCAGCAAAGCACAGTCTTGCGGCTGATGTTCCAGAATTCGGTAGAGAATGCTAAGACTGGGAGGGTAGAGGTCTCAAAGCCCAGCAGCCTGGGGCGCTGCAGTCTCCGAGGAACCCAACAGGCAGGCTGGCCCTTTGAGTGAAGATGCTGCATCTTTCTACATATCTTTCATGATAATTCCGAGGATTGGATTTTTCCTTCTCAAAATGCACTTTGCTTTTTTTTTTTTTTTGTATGTTTTGTTATGTTGAGATGTTTCTAAGGAAAAGATTTTATGTAATTATAAGATGAAGTGTAGTGAATTGTACAGCTGTTGTAATAATGACCTATTTCTATATAAAATAAAATTGTACGGATGACATGTAAATTATTTTGTATCTGAGACACCAGTCCCTTCCCCAAATATTAAAAGTTTTCTTGTGTTTTTTTTCTGTGAGTAAGCATTTTGTAATAAATTAGCAAATTTGTACAATTTCCTCTGACTCCTGTTATACCTACACGGGAAACGTTTTTGACCACCCCCCCCAAGATGTTCCAATGCTAATCAAAGATTTGAAAACACTGTGTGTTAGTCAGCTTTCTGTTACTGTGATAAAGTACCTGAGATAATCAATTTAAAAGGTGTAAGGTTTCTTTTGGCTCACAGCCTCAGAGGGTTCACCCAGGGTCTGTTGGTTCTGTTGATGTGGGCCTGCAGCAGCACAGTATAAAACTTGGTGGGAGTGTGTGGCAGAGGAGGCCTGTTCACCTCCTGGTGTCGGGAAGCAAAGAAAGAGAAAGGAAGTGGCCATGGTCTCAAAACCCCCTCGTGGACATGCTCCCAATAATCTAACTTCCTCCCACCAGGCCCCACCGCGTAAAGGTTCCGCCACCTCCCAGCAGTGCCATGGGCCGGGGACCAAGTCCACAGGGACCTCTGCTGGACTTTTCAAGATCCAAGCTACAGCATTGTTGGAGGAGGCAATATAATAAGTCGGGTATTGTATTGCTGTAGAATGTGCACCAATCTATCAATCTCTTGATCTTTATATTAGAGTTAGTGCCAGTAAAGCAATGACTCACTGTAGAAATGAGAGCAAAACAGAAAAAATAAAAAAGTTCCTGTAAATATCCCACCTCAAGGACACAGATAATCTGTGGCGATGACCAAGACATTTTCCATCAAAGCATTCGTTCATTCATTATCCATCGTTAAACTCGCCAAGGCCGGAATCCACTGGGCTCCTAGATCAGCCAGGTGGGCAGGGCAGATGTGTGTGTGTGTGTGTGTGTGTGTGTGTGTGTGTGTGTGAGATGCATGCCCGCACACACCACTGGAGGGACACAGCAGCAGCGGCTCCAGCTTTCTGCCAGCTATAGACATCCACCCCCTTTCGAGGGTCACCAGGCTAAAGAGGGCGCTGGGCTTTTGTGCTGAGGGTCATGGAGACAGCATCTCCCTTTCCAAAAACACCGGCCCAAGAGAGCCAAGTTCCTCTCCTCCCTCCATTGTTATAGCACTGCGCTTCTGCTCACTTCCTGCAAAGTGAAAACAGCTGCCTTCAGTTCTAGACTTCTGGGATGGCCAAAGAGGGTGCCATATAAGCACACCCAGAAAGTGTTTTATTATTCCCAGGATCGCGCTATTCCTGAGGGGACAAAAAGTCAAAATGTTTCATACGTACTAGGAACATTTACCCCTAAGGAACCAGAAATAAACACCATTTTAAAGATAAAAAGTCTGTGTGAGACTAGCTAGGTTATTTTCTGATTTCATGTTTTATAAATTCTAAGATCCAGAGATCTGATTTTTCTGTAAAAAATGTATCTTAATTGTACGTGTATCTTAATGGACTGTCAGAATCCTAAGTAGAATGAGATTTTTAATGGATACAGCATATTTATTGCTCTAGGATTTTCTAGCTGGAAACCATTAAAAGAGAGTGGAGTACAGCATAGTACTAATTGACTTTAGCTCTGCCTAAATTTTGCACATGTTTAGAATTTAGATAAAACTCAGAAAACTCATTGTCTGATATTTCTGTAAATCCACATACATCATGGGAAGTCTAATCTCTAAGCTTTTGATTCATTAAATTTTGCTCATTAAAAGACCATTTTGCAACCTTGTCCTATTTCCAGAAAAACCATGACCTTTCTGTTTGGAAAACTATGAAGTCTTTGCTCAAGAGATGCTACTGAAATGTGAACTCTGGAGTACACTGAGTTTAAGATATTTTAAATGAACTCAAAATGTAACATCTTCTGTCTGTAGTGACAACTGAAGTTCATCAAATTAATTTAAAAATCTCATTTATATATGCAACATGAAGAAATGGCCAACTATTAGTTCTAAGCCATGACATTTTGACTCTTGCCTAAATATTCTGGTAAAATTTGAATGTTTGCTACAAAACTGCTTCACTTTCTTTCTTTGTGTTGGGCAGGCACAGCCCAAATAGCTCAGCCATGAGTATCAGTATCCCAGAGAAATAACTAATTAGGATCCTCCAGAGAAATGCTTCTAAAAGTCACATGCTCACAGCCTTTATAAACTCAGTTTTTTGTTTTTGTTTTTGGTTTTTTTTGTTTTTGTTTTTTTTGTTTTTTTGCGGTACTGGGGATTGAACTCAGGGGCATTCTACCTCCGAGCTACACCCCCAGCCCTATTTTTTTTTATTCTTTATTTTGAAACCGAGTCTCACTAAGTTGCGGAGTCCCTCACTAGGTAGCTGAGGCTGGCCGCAAACCCAGATCCTCCGGTCTCAGCCTCCTGAATGCTGGGATTACAAGCATGCGCCACCACGTCCGGCCTAAACTCAGCTTTTCTAGTAAACCATTTTTATTATTTTATGCCCAAACCAGCATAACATGACACATAGGAGATTTTTCCTTTGATTCCTTTATCTTTTCCCATCAGAAACCAGATCCCAGATTTCTTTCTAGAATATTAGGATCATGGTCTAGCTCTTTTTTTGTTTTGTTTTGTTTTTTCCTTGCCCCAAAACTTGGAATCAACTACCTTCCAAAGAGTCCTGATTCCAGTTAGGAGGGGGAGAGGAGGTGTGGGCGACCAGGGAGGGAGAGAGAGAGGGAGGCAGACAGGCAGACAGGCAGAGAAGCACACAGCGTGTGATGCCACATGCCTTCAATCTCAGCACTTGGGCGCCTGAGACACAAGGATGGCAGGTTTCAGAATAGCCCCAGCAACTGAGTAAGACTCTCAGCAACCTAGCAAGACCCAGTTTCAAAATAAAAAAATAAAACAGGGCTGGGGGTTATAGGCTTGGAGGTAGAATGCCCCTGAGTTCAATCCCCAGTACTACAAAAGTAAACAAATAAATACATACATACATAAATACATAAGTATATGAAAACATAAATGCATAAATAAACATTTGAGTCACTCTTCTTGGAAAATTCCACTGGAACTTTTTGGAACTCAGGCCAGCATGATACTGCCAAAGAGGACTCCTCAGCCCCTTAAGAGTTTCCCACCCTCTAAGAGGACTGAAATGTAGACTGTCTACTTCTTTCCAGCTGCCCTTGTGGGAAGCATTCAGATTTCCTTCCCTTTTAAGGGCTCTCTGGTAATCACTACAAGTAAAAACATACGGGCGATTAGTACAGCTAATGAACACAGGGGAGTTACAAAGCACGAGCAGCTCCTGGTAAGTGGTGTTGGTCTCAGGGAAGCCTGACGGTAGCTTGGCCAGCGGCCTGGGAGCGAAAGGCAAGCTGGCCGAGCTGAAAGACAGGAGAGGCCCAGGCAGGCTAATGATTTCCAGCCCTCACCCACAAACCAAACAGACTTGGTCATATGTCTCTGCAACCTTTGAGAGAGCAAAGTTGACATCCAAGAGGGCTGTTTTGCACATTCTTGCTTCCAGAAGACACGGGATCTATTCCCATTGCATCAGTTGTCTGGAAATGGGACAGCTGGCAGCAGGCATATGACAGTGATTTTTTTTTTGCCCTTTCTGATGTCACCCAAGGAAGCTGCCCTTTGATTTCCCTTTAGGCACTGGGAGCCGGAAGAAAGGATCGTGTATTACTACTCATCTTTATCATCCCTGTGACCAAAAATACCCCACAAGCGCAGCTTAGAGGAAGAAAAGTTCATTTGGCTCAAAATTTTGGAAGTTCAGTGAATGGTCAGATAGCTTCGAGGCAGAAACCAGAGCTGCAGGACAGAGAAAAGCCATTGCCAATCATGGTGGCCAAAGCAGAGAGGGAAGGGGATGAGGAACATACAGAGTCCCCCAAACCAGCCCCAAGCAACCCAGCTCCTCCTGCCATGGTTTGTTTTGGGAAGATCTGATTGGCGCAGGCAGGATGCCTCGCCTTGTACTACCCATCCTTGTTCTAGCCTCAAACCTGTAACCTCCTGCATATTCAATATTCGACAAGGTCTTTGCAACTGAGCAACCCCTCTGACCCTTCAAAGGAGCTCTCTTCTAAGGAGGTTTGGTCTTCAACCCATGGGCCCAGCTGCTTTCGGTTGAATGCACCTGTAGTACCACAGCTGGTGGTGCTTCTCAGTCTCCCTCCTTTCTTTCCCCGTTGAGGTGGGGAATGTTCTGGCTCCAACTGTGGCCTGCTCTTCAGTGGTTTCCCATTCCATGCAGTTTCCCTTAACCTTGGGTGTCTTTCTTATTTATTTATTCATTCATTCATTCATTTATTTATTGGTACTGGGGATGGCATTCGGGGACATTCTACCTCTGAACTACACCCCCAGCCCTGTTTTATTCTTTTATTTTGAAACAAGGTCTAAGTTGTGGAGGGCCTCACTTAGTTACTGAGGCTGGCCACAAACCTGCGATCCTCCGGTCTCAGCCTCCCAAGTACTGGGATTACAAGCGTGTGCCACCACACCCGGCTGGGTGTCTTCTTTTTTTTTTTTTTTTTTTTTTTTTTTTGCGGTACTGGGGATTGAACCCAGGGGCATTCTACCTCCGAGCTCCACCCCCAGCCCTATTTTTTATTGTTTATTTTGAAACCGGGTCTCACTAAGTTGCGGAGGGCCTCACTAGGTAGCTGAGGCTGGCCTCAAACCCGGATCCTCCAGTCTCTGCCTCGCAAATGCTGGGATTACAAGCCTGCACCACCATGCCTGGCTGAGTGTCTTCTTTAAACATTCTCTGTAAGGCCTTTCATATCATGTGAAACCATAAATGATTTTCAGCTGTTGCATTTACTCTATATAATAAGCCAGTGGGAATCCTAGTTTCTGCAAAGCTGAACAATAGCATTATAGATACTTCCTGTCATACCATCTATTAAATTGTAAATATATCTTTGTCATATTACGTACTAAAATTGAAGTTAAATCAATGCAACAAACATACTGGTACAGGTTAGAACATGCCTAGCACTATATAATTTTTGTTTGTTTGTTTTGGGGGTTTTATGGGGAATGGGTACTGGAGGCTGAACCCAGGGGCATTCTACCTCTGAGCTACACTCCAGCCTTATTTTATTTTGAAACAGCATCTAAGTTGCTCAGGCTGGCCTTAAACCTATGATTCTCCCGCCTCAGCCTCCCAAGTACTGGGAGCATAGGTGTGCGTCATCACACCGGGCTAAATGTCTGTTTTTCTTATTTTACTTTTTAAAACTTCTTTTCTCAGACCTAGCCCTAATAACAATACTTACCAACAACATTGCTGTGAGGCTTGAGATGTAAGGGAAGCACAGTGGTTCTCAATAAATACGAGAAATTCTATTCAGGTGCTGTAGCAGAGCCTAGAACAAGCAAGGCTTCCCAGAGGCCTTTGCTGCACATTCCCGGATGTGCTCTGCCCGGCTGTGACTGGGTATTTGCTCACACTGGTGTCCATCTGGAACCTTTCTTTCCCCCATTGCCCCTTGCTTAACCCAGTGCCTGCCACCTGGTACACCTGCAGTAATTGTTGACTGTCTTACCACCACTGGTAGGGTCTAAGCCTCTGTTGTATAACATCACAATGAATGACAAAGTATGGAGAAAGGGATAAATACTTGGAAGATACACAAAACCTGAGACAGAAGACCTTGGTTCAATACTGAGGCTGTTTGGTGTGTGTGTGTGTGTGTGTGTGTGTGTGTGTGTGTGTGTGTGTGTGTGTGTGTGTGTAAACCTAAGACAGAAGACCTTGGTTCAATACTGAGGCAGTTTAAGCTGTTTGCTGTGTGTGTGTGTGTGTGTGTGTGTTATCCCCCAGTACTGAGGATTGACCCCGGGGTGCTCTGCCACTGAGCTACATCCCCAGGAGGATCACAAGTTCAACCCCAGCCTGGGCAACATAGCAAAATCACCCCTGGGCGTGGTGCTTGTAATCCCAGCATTTGGGAGGCTGAGACAGGAGGATCACAGGTTCGAACCCAGCCTTAGCTACTTAGTGAGGCTCTCCGCAACTTAGTGAGACCCTGTTTCAAAATAAAGAATAAAAAATAGGACTGGGGATGTCACTTGGAGGTAGAATGCCCCTGGGTAAAGTCCCCAGTACCGCAAATAAATTAAATAAGTAAATAAAATAAAGGAGGGTGAATTTGTCTAAGCTGAGTATTTTCCCCACTTAGTGAAGTGCCTGGCGTTAAGAGGGCCTCTCCGACTTGGAAAATGAAGCTCTTTCCCGGCGCGTAACATAGGTTTAGTAAATGTTGGTCGAATGAATGCATGAGTGAATGAGATAAAAAAGTGTCTTCTCTCCCTGGCCCTGCTGCCATCCACCTCTGGGCGTAGGTTTTGTTTCTCTCTTAAGACAGGCGATGGGAAGAATTCCCTTCCCGTCTACTTCGCACGGAGACGGTAGGAACCCGATCGCCGAGGTCTAGATGAAGCGCGTCGGCCCCGAAGCTCCGCCGGACCGCACCGCCGCGGCACTCAAGGCCCCGCCCCCAGGCCGACGCGCGACACTCCCGGCGCACAGCGATTGCGTCACAGCCTCGCCCCCTTCCTAGCCACACCTCCTGGCCCCGCCTTCAGGAAACCCGGAAGTTGTACTTGCGACCCGCGGCTTTCCCTCCCACAATTCCTTGCGCCCTTCCTTTCCAACTTGGGCCTGGCAGAGTGAGTATGGCTGGCGGGGTCCCGGCCTCAGAATCGGGCTCCATCCAGGCCCAGGATTGTGTTGGCGGGCACTGCGGCATCTCGCCCGAGCCGGCCCAGGCGCCGTGTTCCTTGGGGATGGGAACCCGTCCTGGCGTTAATGGGCTCCCGGAGCCTGGGAGGGAGGGGAGCCGGGCCGCAGAGACATCCTGGTCGGGGACACCTTAGGGGCGCTAATGCGTGGACCCCAGGACGGACGGCCTCTCCTTGAGCAGACTTGGGCCTCTGGGGCCTGGCTGGATTCTGCACCCGGTAGCGTGAGACCTCACCGGGAGGGAAGACTTGCCTTGGGCTTGTCCCCCTGTGCTTGCTCAAATCCTTGTCGCCTACATTTAGATGGCTCCTGCAAAGAAGGGTGGCGAGAAGAAGAAGGGCCGTTCTGCCATCAACGAAGTTGTGACCCGAGAGTACACCATCAATATTCACAAGCGCATCCATGGAGTGTGAGTATCTGGTTATTTAAAGGCTCGTCGGGTCTAGACATCGCGTGTTTCTTCGAAATGTGTGCTGCATGTATCCTGCTTTAAGCGGGCAGGGTTTGAGGCGTACTGCTCTGGGTTTAGTGATTAGAAATATGAAATGGAGGGATTGAAATTTCTGGGAGAGTTAATCTGGGGAAACTTGGTGGTAGAAATGGGAACAACATTCACTCAGTACTTTTGCTTTTTAACTAAACACGAGCAGGGCAAAGTGTGTATTAGGGAAAGCAAAATTGAAGGAAGCTGTGTCTAGCCCTCAGTGAAGTGAGGTTATGCACTAATATTGGTAGAGTTGTAGCATCAAACGTGAAAATGCTAGAGAGAGAGAGAAGTGGTGGTTGGGCAGTGTATGGCGTAGAACCTGGTTTTTGTCATTTGTGGCAATTACAGGGAGGGAATGGTAAGTTTTTCCCCTTTTTTGCTCCTGGTGCTTACTGATGACAGTGGAGAAACCATCTCTTGTGTATTACTTGGGGTTGATTCGTTTAGTAGCAAAGTTACACACAGGGAAATCTATTCAGCCACCAATCCTTAAAGCCAAATTGTTTTTTAATTCTGGGAATGGAACCCAGAGGCATTTTACCTCCCAGCTATACTCCCACCCCTATTTTATTTTATTTTATTTTATTTGCAGTACTGGGGATTGAACTCGGTGGCATTCTACTTTCAAGCTATACCCCCAGCCCTATTTTTTATTCTTTATTTTGAAACAGGGTCTCACTAAGTTGCGGAGTGCCTCACTAGGTAGCTGAGGCTGGCCTCAAACCCGGATCCTCCAGTCTCGGCCTCCCAAATGTTGGAATTTTATTTTTTTATTTTGAATCAGGGTCTTTCATACTAGATTGCTGAGGCTGGCCTGGAACCTGTGGTTCTCCTATCTCAGCCTCCCAAGTACTGGGATTACAGCTGTGTGCCACCATATCCAGCTAGCTCTCTTGTTTAACCCTACCAGTCATATTCCGGTTTCAGAGTAGCTGTTTTGTTTTGCTTATCTTTCCTCTGCATGTACACTTCTCACAGGTAACTGACTGCCCTCATTACCTTCAGAGCTTGAGTCCAATATCTCTTGGTCATCATACTTAAAACTTGCAGACCCCTTCCCTAACTCTCCACCTCTTGACTGCTATTTTTCTGCAGTACTTGGTACTACTATCCAATGTCTTTGATGGTCCCTTGCAAGTTTTGCTTAGTGTTATTTCTGGCACCCTTTATTTGTAAAGTGATACCAGCTTGTTTTGGCTATAGAAATGGCAAGGAGCCTGGTGCGGCTATAGCAAAGGAGCATTCGTGACGGAACTCCTTGAGAATGTTTGGTCTCTGCCTTGCTTGGAGTAACCATCGCTTATAAATGTTTGGCCTTTTCAGCCTATGTAAAGTTCTGCATTTTTGCATTTGATTTAGCTGAAAGCATAAAACCTAAATGAACGTGTGCCTTCACTGTGAATGTTGGGCAGTGGTGAGTTCATGGAATTTGTGTCATTCGGACAGTGCCTGACACAAACGTAGACCTCTATAGGATGCAATTAACTTTTGTCTATATAACTGAAAAATCTACCCATTTGATTTCTCTGCTTTGTAAGCATAGACCAAGTTAATAGCACTTACTTTGTTCACTTACATTTGAATTTCAGGGGTTTCAAGAAGCGTGCCCCCCGGGCACTCAAAGAGATCCGGAAGTTTGCCATGAAGGAGATGGGGACTCCGGATGTACGCATTGATACCAGGCTCAACAAAGCCGTCTGGGCCAAAGGAATAAGGTACTGAATTATCTGTGCTAGAACGCGACCTTTTGTAGCGATGCCAGCTTTTCTAGCTCGTTCTGCACAGTCCGTCTATGCTCTGTATTTTGATTATTCTGAACAGTATGAAAGAAAATATGGTCACAGTGGCTCAAAGGGTGAGTTAGCATGGGTGTCAGATGTGACCTGAATGGAGCCAGCCGCGAGGGGAGGGAAGAGGACTACAGAGAGCAGCCTGGGTGGCATCTGGGAGTGGCATGGTGACAAGGGTGTGGTCAGTCCCTGGAAGATGAGCAGGTGGGGCAAGGGTATCGCCTGGGTGGGCTTCACAGGAAGCCCACCGTGAGAGCCAGTGCTCAGCCTGGGACAGTTCTCAGTTACCCTTCCCAAATGTTACTGGTGCTGAGTGGGAACCTGCTTTAAAGTGGAGGCTGGAAACAGGAATGGTTGAGTGTGAGGTGCTAGAGTAGAAATGGGGGACCCAGCCAGAGGAAGGGCGAAGGAGACTGGTTCGGGGAGCCTTCCGCTTCTGGGTGATGTTCAAACTTAAGGTTGACGAGACGATGAGAGGCCAGATTGAGCTGTGGTGTGCGGGAAAAGGCATCCAGGAGCTATGAGAAATCCTAAGATGTGTAGAGGAGATAACATCAGCCGTTGTGCCGCTGGATGAGGGGTTGTGTGCATAATTTTATTTAGCAAAAATCTAGTGGTAGAGGCAGAAGACCAAGAACATTTGAGGCCTTATTTCTTGAGAGTAATTGGTTGACTTCTCAGTGGTTGCCTTAACATTAACAAGCATGCACCCTGAGATATCGGCATGTATTGTAATGTCATCGGTGTTTTCCAGGGAGAGTGGCTGCTTGGTTTGGGCAGTGCACCAGAAGCAAGGAATGTGGCTAGCTTCTGAGGGGTAGCAGTAACCTTAGCAATACTTTCATATTTTTATTAGGAACGTTCCATATCGTATTCGTGTGCGATTGTCCAGAAAACGCAACGAAGATGAAGATTCACCAAACAAACTTTATACTTTGGTAACCTACGTCCCTGTTACCACATTTAAAAGTAAGTTTTGCTCCATTCCACAAAGATAAGTGACCTTAGGAAAATGTCTAGCTTTTTTTAAAAATCTGAGTTCTTTTGTTTACCAAGTATTGTATTTACCTTCGTGCTTGGTAACTTTATAATAAGGATATGAGTGAGAGGCATAATTATGCCTTTAAAAGTGCATCTTGCTGTGGGAAAATTAAATACAAAACTGATGTCAGGGTAGCAAAAAGGCATGGGGGATCTTGGTAGCAAAGTTTGGGGTGTTAAGATACAGCAAATACAAAATTGACAAGCATGGGAGCTGACTGGTTATCGCTTCTTTTGCAGATCTACAGACAGTCAATGTGGATGAGAACTAACCGTTGATAGTCAAATAAAGTTATAAAACTGCCTTTGCTTCTCCTTGTCTAGTTTATAGTGTGCTGCCTATCAAACAGTTCCCAGTTGTAGGTTCATCTGGGAACTTGTTTCTTGTCCTGCTCCTGAGTATTTGGGTCACGGCCTATAATTTTAAGTAGTTTTGAGTATGGGGGAACTGAACCCAGGGACATTCTACCTCCGAGCTATATTCCCAGTCCTGTTTATTTTGAAACAGGGACTAAGTTGTGGAGAGCCTCAGTAACTGAGGATCCATGAACCTGGATCTTCTGGTCTCAACCTCCCACATACCAGGATTACAAGCATGCGCCATCATGCCCGGTTGCAATTTTGATTTAAACCACTCTTCTAGGTGGTTGGCAAGCTGAAGGTAAACGATGCTTTTAACGTGGTTTCGTTGAGTTTTCCAGAAACCAGTATGTAGAATTCAGCTGCCAGCCGGGCATGGTGGCGCACGCTTGTAATCCCAGCATTCGGGAGGCTGAGACCGGAGGATCCGGGTTCGCGGCCAGCCTCAGCTACCTAGTGAGGCACTCCGCAACTTAGTGAGACTCGGTTTCAAAATAAAGAGTAAAAAAAAATAGGGCTGGGGGTATAGCTCGAAGGTAGAACGCCTCTGAGTTCAATCCCCAGTACCGCAAAAAAAAAAAATTCAGCTGCCAAGAACACCTCCACAGTGCCGCCTCAGAGTGGAACGGCAGCGTGTTTCTGCCTGCATCTGGACACCTGTGATGGCCCTGTGAATTTTCAGTCCCAGTTACACAGAGCTAAAAGTTGAGATTGTGACAAATCTGTCGGCCTTAACACAAGGTGCGGCGGGAATTGCATTAGCATATATACCAATGGCTTATAAACGCTGTCTTAAAGACCCCCACAAACGTGAGGTTTGTGGGGGCCACAGTGTATTGACACAGAACACAGGTGGGCAGGAAGGGACCCTCAACGCAGTATAAAATGAAAGAAAAGGACTGAGGCAATACGAAAAGGTTTCTTATTAAAAAACTGGGAGGCCGATGTTGAAAGCATGGTTTGTACACATTTTTGGAAAGATATAAAGTGAATACAACCAAGTGTATTAAAATGGTTTCAATTACCAGCATTGAAACAAAAATAGTGCAAAAAAAAGCCAAATGCAATTGTACAGACAGTGGATCTGAGACCTCAAAAGTGAACGTGGTTCTGAACTTCTTCCAAGTAAAAAGTACTGAGGCTTTTGTCTCTTGGTTAGTATGACCCGACTGTTCCATCAAAAAAATCACCCTGGCATTGCAGCAGAAATGCCCATTTCAGTGAATTTGCGAGTCATGGTGTCGAGGGCTGCCCTGTACCACTGGCTATCCAACTGACAATAAATATAAATGCTCCAAAGTTTCATCCATTCCTTCAACTACAGTGCTTTCAGGTTGCTTGCCCAAATACCCAGCTTGTAAAGTGGGCTCAAAATGGGCTGAAATGGGATTTATGGTATGAACCCAACAGTCCCGTCCATGCTTTGGTATGGCAGAATCCAGTGTCCTCTACAGCAAACTGTCCTGCTACAGGTTACTCAGCTTGAGTTCAGGCTGCGATTGGTGGCTCATTTCTAAAGTTTTGAGACTATACTGATTGATCTTGGCGTTTTCAAGTTTGGATTTAATGTCTAGTGGTTTCTCAAAAAAGTTTACTAATGACTGTTCCGTGAGAAGTGATGCTAAGATATGTTCAAGGGAGACAGTCCAATCCCCTTCTGCTGCCTCAGGAAACGCTCGGGAGTCTGGGGTCTTCCCCGGATCTGCAAACACAGAGTCCTGCTCCGGAGAAGGAGCAGAGGCCTGCGGCTCCTGCGGCTCATCCCCACACTCCTGGGAGCAACTTCCAGAGCTGCTGCTGCGCTGGCCCACCTCGCCAATCTGCAGCAGCAGGGTGGTCACCGTAGCGATGGCTTGATACAGATTGTTTTCTTCTGGATCTTCATGGAACATACTGTACAAAGTTTTGCAGAACTGGATAAATTCTCTCTGAAATTAGAAAAAAAAAATCCATAGCACTACCAGGATGGAAGGACAATGTGCTTGTCTAGCCCCCCAGTTTAATCCCCAGCACCGCAAAGGAAAAGAAAGAAAAAGGCTTGAATTAGGAAGTATGTGGCAGCCTCCTGTTTTGAAGAGCTTGAAATGTTTCAACTGACTTGATCACAATTTAAATCTTTTAGTGGAAACAAAGTTCAGCTCCCTGAAATCATAAGATTTTAGACTGGAGGTAAAGGGATCCAGGTTTATCCAATTAATCTGACAAAAGTCACTTTGCAAAACAGCTCTGTTCACAGAAGGAAGTTCATACCTGGCTCATTTTGGGCAACTCTTTCTCAGCTTTATCTTTTTCTTTGGCTAAGTCCTTGATCATCTGTTTCAGTTGCTTCTGATAATCAATTGCATCACCTTTGGACAGAGGAAAGCAATACTAGTTTAAATAAGTTCAGTGAAAGCAAAAGAAAGGGGATTCCATCCACTTAAAACTGAGGAGGGAGAGGTTCCACTGGAGAGTACGGGCTAGAGACCCTCATGTGTGTGCTGGGGGACTTCTACCAGAGTGCCCCAGAAGCAGCGAAGGAAAGGAGGAAATGGGTGCTGGGCTCTGTGCTCAAGACAACCCTTGTACTCCAAAGTTTCTGGCTGAAGGCAGCGCTGCTCAGCAATTTGTGCAAGGGTGGGGGGAGGACAACCGGAGGGGCCACTGCAGTATTCTCTCCTGTGTGTGTGTGGGGGGGGGGCAGATAAAGGAGATACATGCCATTGGACTTCCCCAAAACCAGGGGTCTCGACGTCGACAACAGAGGATTCTTTAAAGGTGACTGGCTGTCTCGGTCATTTTCGGTGAGTGCTTAAAAGAAAAAAAAAAAAAAAGATTTAAATGTATACATTTTCTATCTAATCAAAATTAACAGTAATTTAACTTTTTAGGCAAGAAAAACTAAACAGCCAGCAGCTCCCAATCTGTGCGGTGCAGGAGCCCAACCACTGTCTGGATACAGTCACTAAAGCCTCTCACATCCCTGATGTGTGTGGAGAGTGTAGAAATCTGTAGAACATTGCTGATGTTGGTCTGAGAAAAACGTATGCAGCAAAAATCCCATTCTGTAAAACAAACTAGGAATACACTCTCTGAATGGCAGGATAATTGGTAATTAAATTTTTCATAAAAATTCTTTCTCTATAATGAGCACATACTTATGTATTTAGATAATTTCTATAAGAATTGAAAAAACCCTTACTGAATTTAAAGCATCTTATTAGGAGTTTTGTTGAAGCATACTAAAAACTAACCATGGCTGGTGGAAATGTCAAATGCTTCAGCTACTTTGGAAAAGTCCAGCAGCTCCTTGAAGAGCCTGTAGAGTGTTTAAGCCTGTAAGTTGAGTGTTCTGAGTTAAAACTCAAAACATTCAAAAACGCGAGTTTTTGTAGTGTATACATTAAAACTAAAAACACTCAAAAACTCGTGTTTGTAGCAGCAGTATTTCTAACAGCCAAGAAGCAACCCAAGTGCCCCTCAGTTGATGAATAAACTGACATAGCATACAGTGGAACAGTACTTGGTCATGAAAACGGGTGAATCTTTAAAACATGCTAAGTGAAAGAAACCAGATGTGAAACGCCACCCATCAATTGCATTTACATGAAATGTTAGGAACTGGTAAATCTATGGAAACAGCAAGTTGCCTAAGGCTGGCGAAAATTGAGAAGGGTAGGTGTTTTTTTTTGTTTGTTTTTTAAGGACAACGATTTTGAAATTATAGTGATCGCACAACTCAATGTATGCAAAACCTCTGAACTGTATATACTTTAAATGAGTGGTTTGACTGGTATTTGAGTCATAGCTCAATAAAGCTACTACAAAGTAACCATTAGCAGGCTGTTAAGAAAATGCCCTCCTCTAGAAAGGTTGGAATTTACCAGAGCCTTCACCGACAACAAAAGCAAAATTCAGTTGTGATTCAAGACATTTCCACAAGATGGCACCAAAGCTTCAGTGACCTACTCTGGAAGGTAGGTTCCTGGATATGTCGGGGTGGGGGGTCATTTTTTCCTGGTACCTTAGGTTTTTCTACAACAAAGAGTCACTTTTCTTTTTCCCAACTTTAGCCTAAAGTAAATTCTGTGCACAGTAGCACCTGTGAGAATCTGCGCAAACTGAAGGAGGAAAATTAGAAACCTTGCATGAGCCGGGCGTGGTGGCACAAATCTGTAATCCCAGTACTTGGGAGGCTGAGACAGGAGGATTACAGGTTTGAGGGCAGCCTCAGCAAGTAGTGAGACCTTGTTTCCAAATACATAAAATCAGGCTGGGGGTGTAGCTCAAAGGTAGAATGCCTCTGGGGTCAATTCTCAGTACCACACACACACACACACACACACACACACACACACACGACTTCCTTTGTTGCTGGTTACCACTGCACGAATTTGAAGGGAGCATGGTCTTAATGTGGTAGAAAACAAACGGTGCTCAAAAGTAGTAACCTAGAATAACTACCCACTAATAACCCAACCAAAACACAAGTCATTGAACCAAGCAAGACACTTCTCAAAAGAATACAAATGGCCAGTAAATACAGGAAAATGTTCCACATCAAGCAATTAGGGAAATGCAAATCAAAACTACACTGAGATTCCATCTCACTCCAATTAGAATAGTAATCAAGAATACAAACATGCTGGAGAGGATGTGGGGAAATAGGAAACCTTTGATATACTGTTGATGGGACTATAAATTAGCACAACCAGTATGGAGATCAGTAAAGGAGGTTCCAAAAACAAAACTAAGAATGGAACCACCATATGACCCCAACTATCACCGCTCCTCTGGGTCTAAGGAAGTCACAACACTACATGAATATTCATGTTTAGAGCTGCACAATTCACAACACCCAAATTCTGGAACCAACCCAGGTGTCCATCAACAGATGAACAGATAAAATGTGATAAATACGCACAATGGAATTGTACTCAGCCATAAAGAACACAATCATGTTTGAAGCAAAATGGATGAAACTAGAGACTATTATGCTAAGGAGACTGGCCAGTCTCAGAAGGTCAAGGGTTGTGTTTTCTCATATGCAGAAGCTACAGAGAAAATAGGAAACAGAAGGGGCTTTAAATAAGGTGGAGAGTCTCCTGTAGAGTAGCAGAAGAGGAGTGGGGTAGGGGCCTCCTCTCGGGGGGAGGAGGGGGAGGAGGACTGAAGAACACAGTTCAAATAATACTAAGGCACCCGGCGTGATGGTGCACGCCAGTAATCTCTGTACTTGGGAGGCTGAGACAGGAGGATCCAGGTTTGCAGACAGCTTTAGCAAGTAGTGAGACTCTCATCAAGAAATAAAATCAGGCTGGGGATGTAACTCAGAGATGGAATGCCCTTGGGTTCCATCCCCAGTACTAAAAAATAACTACTACTACTAAGGCAGGGCAAGGTGTGGTGGCGCTTGTGCTTGTAATCCCAGTACTTGGGAGGCTGAGACAGGAGGATCCGCAGGTTCACAGCTAGCCTCAGTTACTTAGTGAGGCTCTCAGCAACTTCGCAAGACCCTGTTTCAAAATAAAAGATAAAATGGGGCTGGGAGTGTAGCTCGGAGGTACAATGCCCCTGGGTTCAATCCCCAGTACCACACACAAAAAAAAGAAAAAAATACTAAGGTAATATGTGAAGGTATCACTACCAATTCCACTAGCATGTGTGGGGAGAGAAGGAGGGGACGTGGAGGGGGAGGGGAGAGAGGGGGATGTGGAGAGGGAGGGGGAGGGGAGGGGGACGCAGAGGGGAACACACCAAGAGCTGTGTGCAGATATGTCTGTGTCACATTGAACCTCACTATGATGCATAATTGCAATGCACTAATAAAATAATAAAAAGGAATACAGTACAAGCAATTAAAAAAAAGCAGCCAGATCTTGCTCCGTGACACATTCCACAGGCCAGGATTCTCTCAGACCCAGGTCAGCACTGCAGCCTGGAGCCCCCAGACACACCCAGGTCAAAGGGCACTCACCTGGGACTGGAAACCCTGGACTAGAAACATTCCTAGTCCTGAGTCTACATGACATTTTAAAGGAAAACAACTTCAGTGCTGTGCACGAGGCTGGCCTTGTTGTGATAACAGAACACAGCCCGGTTTGCTATTTGGACTTTCTTACCTGGAGGAATATGAAGCCTATATAACAGTTTAATTTTCTCATTCATTTCTCCGTTATACATAATATCTGCAAAAGAAAAAAAGATTGAATGCAAACTCGCCCGCACAGTGCTGGTGATGAGCTACAAAATGACCTTCGAAATGTGTTTTTTTTTTTTTTTTTTTTTGTGGTACTAGGGATTGAATTTAGGGGCATTCTACCTCTGAGCTACACCCCCAGCCCTATTTTTTATTCTTTATTTTGAAACAGAATCTCGTTAAGTTGCAGAGTGCCTAAGTAGCTGAGGCTGGTCTCAAATCCGGATCCTCCAGTCTCAGCCTCCCAAATGCTGGGATTACAAGTGTGCGCCACCACACCCGGCTTGTCTGGCCTCTTACTTTTCAAATATTTTATTTATTTTTTGGCGGTACTGGGGGTTGAACCCAGGGGCATTCTACCTCCGAGCTATACCCCCAGTCCTATTTTTTATTCTTTATTTTGAAACAAGGTCTCACTAAATTGCGGAGAGCCTCACTAAGTAGCTAAGGCTGGCCACGAACCCAGATCCTGTCTCAGCTTCCCAAGTACTGGGATTACAAGCATGCGCCACCATGCCCAGCTTCAAAAATTTTACTTTTATGGACAAAGGTTGGGTTCAGCTCCCAGCCAGCCCCTGCACACCCTGGTGCCAATGAGGCCATGCCAACAAATGGCTTCTATCTGGAGGGCCGGGCCCTTCCACCCTCCACAGGAAGCATAAAGATGATTCCCTGCAGTGGAATTTGGAAATCAGAAAGCCACACCAGGCCAGGTGCAAATGCGTTTCCCGGGGTGGATCTGCCTGCTGTCGGCCCCACTTGGTCTTCTGTTCACAGAAGAGCCCAAGTCCCCCCGACTGCAAAAGGCACCCACAGAGTCATACCCAGACAGCTCACGAAGGCCTTGAACTCCAGCAGCTGGTCCATGTTGTCGTCCAGGAGCCGGAACGTCCTCTCGGCGAGGATCTCGGTGTGGGCCCCGCAGGTCCATGGCGAGACCAGCCGGAAGAGGTGGGCGAACTGCCGGGCATCTATGCGGTACTGCTCGGCGTAGGGACGGCTGGGGTCGTGGCGCAGGGCACCGGGCCTCGGCTGCTCCCAGTAGCAGCTCAGCATGTGCTCTCTCTGGAAACAGGAGAGGGAGACAAGAGCTGTGAGTGACGGGAAAACAGCAGCTCATAGGCCAGGCTGCGCCTCCCAAAATCAGACCCAGGCCTGGTGGCGCACAGCTCCAATCCCAGCTGCTCCGGAGGCTGAGGCAGGAGGATCGCGAGTTTGAGGCCAAGCAAGACTATCTCAAAAAACAAGGCCAGCGTGGCCCCTCTCCCTCTTTTGTAGCTTTGCCTTGAAAATTACTGCTTCCTGCATAAGCAATGTTATAACACAAGCAAATGAAAAAGATAGGACCCACAGCATAACCAATCCAACCAGACACATGAAAGTAACTTCAGCAACTTAGGACACTGCTTCACAATAAATAGGTCTGGAGGTGTAGCTCAGAGGTAGACTGTTCTTGGGTTCAATCCCTAGTTAATTATGAAGACAATTTCTATTTTGATTTCCACTAAAATTACTTGAAAATCAAAGGACTGAAGAAATCTATAAGCTGTGAAAGCAAGTAGTAACCCTGGGTACCTGTGGGGAGGGAACTAAAGAAGGGGACGCAGAGGTAGAGGTAAGACTTCTATTGCTTTCCACATACACATTCTGGCTTATGATTGTTCTTGCAGTCGACCATATATCATGGACTTTTACTCTAGGTTATTATCTATAGATCCATCTATAGAAAATAACCTATATCCATAGATAACCTATATTGATAGATCCATCTATAATAACCTATATCTATAGATGATATCTATACATCTATGTATAGATAATAACCTAGAGAAAAAGTCCCTGATGTATGGTCGACTGCAAGAACAATCGTAAGCCAGAATGTGTAGTATCATCTCACCTTCTATCTGGGTTGGGGGGTGGGATGTGGGTGTATCCATATTGCACTGTGTACCCACCATGAACGGGAGAGGGGTTAGGGAAGGGTGTTCACTATGTTAACACAGGATCGCAGGGCAGCAGGGTAAGGCTCTTCTGTCTTTTGCTACAAGTTTAATTTTTTTTAAATGGTGAAAGGAGGTATGATTTGTTTCGTCTCTTTCGGTTAAATTTGGAAAACAAAAGTCTTGTGCAGAACACGGAAGGAAACAAAATATGAGAGAGATCAAATGCCCCTCTAGGGTACAATCGTCCAGCAACGTGAACTCAGATGACCAGGTGATCATCAGTAAGAGCGCGTCTGTGAGACAGAGGAAGGGTTTCGAGTCCTGGCTGTTTCCGGAAGAGCTTATGACCTCAAGTCTGTGTGTACATCCTACTTGGAAGAACAGGATTAATAAGCAGCTGTTTTCAATTTGAGAGAAAATGAGACATCATGCATCTGGGTTTA
Source organism: Graphiurus murinus (assembly GCA_004027655.1). Lineage (NCBI taxonomy): Eukaryota > Metazoa > Chordata > Mammalia > Rodentia > Gliridae > Graphiurus > Graphiurus murinus. The sequence goes on from PVLC010015531.1 coordinate 26,526, forward strand.
TGCAATCTAAAGGATGTCTTTAAACTCCAATAAAAATAAATTTCATCTAGTACCAACCACACCAGTCTTTTTTTTTTTTCGTGGTACTGGGAATTGAACCCAGGAGTTTTCTGCCTCTGCGCTTTATTCTCTATTTTGAAACAGGGTCTAAGTTGCGGAGAGTCTCAGTAAGTAGCTGAGGCTGGCTGTGAACCCAGATCCTCTGGTCTCAGCCTCCCAAGTACTGGGATTACAAGCTTGCACCCCCATGCCCGACTTCACACCAGTCATCTTTAATAGAAAGAAGAAGTTAGAGCTGCCTACCATCTATTAATATAAAGGTACATTCCAGGCTCAGGGAAAGAAAGGAGGAAGGAACCTGTAGCCAGGTGTGGTGGTGCACACCTGTAAATCCCAGTATTTGGGAGGCTAAGATAAGAGGATTGCAGGTTTGAGGACAGCCTCAGCAAGTAGAGAGACTTTCATCAACCTAGTGAGACTCTGTTTACAAATAAGAAATAAAATCGGACTGGGGGTATAGCTCAAAGGTGGAATGCCTCTGGGTTCAATCCCTAGTACCACAAAATAATAATAATAATGATGATGAACTTATATTTATAACACAGTATAAATGCCAGGGGTTGGTGGGTGCAGGCCTGGAATCCCAGGATTTGGTAGGCTGAGACAGGAGGATTGCAGGTTTGAGGCTGGCCTCAGCAACTTAGCAAGCCCATTTCAAAATAAAAGAGGGCTAGGGATCTAGCTGAGGGCAGAATGCCTCTGGGTTCAATCCCAGGTACCAACCAACCAACAAAAAAACCCAATGTAATGGTATTTCTACGTGGCCCTTTTCTTGAGAGTGAAATTCTGATTCAAAAGAGCTGAGCATGGTGGTGCACACTTTTAATACCACTTAGGAATCCCAGGACTTTGGAGGCTGAGACACGAGGATCACAGGTTTGCAGCCAGCCTCAGCTACTTAGTGAGACACTGTTTCAAACTAAAAAATAAAACAGGGCTGGGGGTGTAGCTCAGAACGAGAATTCCTCAGGGTTCCATCCCTGTCACCACAAACAAAACGTGGTACATGCAAAAACCCAAAAGCCCAAGTAGAGGATGTTACTTCCCACAGAACTTGAACACATTTTGAAATATTACAAAGTCAGACTACCAAAGTCCTGGAAATTCCGGATGGTCAAGTCCACGGGAGCGGGAGCAGCAGGGCGAGGCAGGGCGGGGTGGGCGCCTCAGCGCTTACTACAGGACCAGACATGGATTACCCTGCTCTTTTACTAGAACTTCTCTTGAAGTACACTTTGAAAGTTATCTTGCATTTGTAGTTTTGAGGATTAAGCCCTATATAGCTGAAAGATTTGTAGGGCTAATTGCAAAACACGAAAATAAATTTAAGTACCAACCACATCAATCATCCTTCACAAGACAGATACGAAACAAGTGATAGTCACAGTTGTGACCATTTTGTTTTTGGTGTGTGGTACTGGGAATTGAACCCAGGGGCAGTCTACCTCCGAGCTACACCCCCAGACCCATTTTAATTTTATTTGGAAACAGGGTCTCGCTAGGTTGATGGGAGTCTCACTACTTGCTGAGGCTGGCCTCGAACCTCCAAATCCAACTGTCTCAGCCTCCCACATACTAGGATTACAGAAATGTGCCACTATGCCCAGCTGACCATTTTCTTTAAATATTCTTTCCTATGAAAGACAAATAATCTGATCAGTACGTAACACACTATTTTTATTATAACATCATCCCATACATAAAGTTCAGATTTGCAATGTCTCCTGTTTTCTCAAATTGAGGACAGTCATAAGTACTTAAGAAAAACAAAAAAAAACCCTCATTTCTTTGTGTGTGTGGGGGGGGAGTACTTGGGAATTGAACTCAGGGGTTTTCTACCTCTGAACTATATTCTCCAGTTATTTATTTATGGTACTGGGGATTGAACTCGGGCATTCTACCTCTGAGCTATACTCCCAGCCCTATTTTTTATTCTTTACTTTTTCTTTATTTTGAAACAGGGTCTCACTAAGTTGCAGAGGGCCTCACTAGGTAGCTGAGGCTGGCTGCGAACCCGGATCCTCCGGTCTCAGCTTCCCAAACGCTGGGATTACAAGCATGCACCACCATGCCTGGCTTCTATTTTTACTTTAAAACAGGATCTAAGTTGCTGAAGGCCTACGTTGCTGAGGCTGACTTTCGAACCTGTTATTCTCCTATCTCAGCCTCCCAAATCCTGGGATTACAGGCATGGGACACCAGGCCTGGCTGTTTCCCTTTTATGTTTCTGGTATTCCCGATTTTTCCTCCTTGAAAAGCCAAAGGGAGATAAGAGGATTGGGATACTAAGTAACCTTTGACTTTGCATTTTGTCTTCATGCAACAAAAGAATACATATAATGTGCAGGCAGGTGCTATACAGGGCCTACTAGTATCTCAGCACCCCTCCCTAACTCGAGTAATGAGGACTAGGAGCCCACAGCTCAGAAAACCCACCCCAGTGACAGTAGAACCTTCTTCATGTACTGTTTCAAGCAAGGAAACTTCTAGCAACGGGCCTGAAAATAAAATAAAAATAAAGCCAGGCGCAGTTGCGCACACTTGTAACTCCAGCACTTTTGGAAGGCTGAGACAGAATGATGGCAAGTTCGCAGCCAGCCTTAGCTATTTAGGGAGGCCCTCCCCCTCCGCAACTTAGTGAGACTGTTTCAAAATAAATAAAAAATAGGGCTAAGGGTGTAGCTTGAAGGTAGAATACCCCTGGGTTCAATCTCTAGTACTGCAAAAAAAAAAAAAAAAAAAAAAAAAAAAAAAAAAAAAAAAAAAAAAAAAAAAAAAAAAGGAAATAAAAGGGCTGGGGGTGTAGCTCAGAAGTAAAATGCCCCTGGATTCCATCCCCTTATCCATCCCTCCTAAAAGATGTCCCAGGTGATGGCTTCAATGAGGATCACCGTTTCCTCAGCTACCAAGTAGGCACCTTTGCTCCTTAGCAGTGTCACCGAGAGCACCAGCTCAACGCACCCACTCCCGTGCACAGATCACACAAGCCCGGTCGGGGCTGTCCAGGGGGAACCCAGCTCCTCCCTCCCCGGCTCTGGGCTGGTCACAGAGGCAGGGGGAGAGGTTTCTCAGCGGAAGCAAGTGGGCAAAGCAGCTCCAGCCTCTGTGGCCGCAGAAGAGGCCCACAGTGGCCCCTGCAGGCGGCCGCACGCTGGCCTCGGGAAGGCCGACCCATCCATACCTTGAATAAGTCGTAGAGCTCCTCTAGGTCCTCGGGGAGGATGGAGACTTCTGGGATAACAACTCGGAGCTAAAGAAACAGGGATGGTGTGAACTGCAGAACTGCAGGCCTGCGTCCTTGGGAAATCACAGGGGGGACGTGAAGGGCGCAGGCTGCCCTTACTCGACAGCCCCTTATCTCTCAGAATAGTACCGATTCCTTTCAGACACACAAAAATCACCTTGCAGCAGTTTCCCCAAGTGTTTGGCCTTCAACGTCTTTCCAATTCACACACCAGGACAAAAGCATCAAGTTCAAAGAGAAGTTAAAAAGGCGGCAGAGACGCAGCTCGGGTGGGAGAAGATCCCTTCTAAGCGCCAACCAGCACAGTGAGCCGGGCATTTTACATACTGCACGTCATCTGGCCCTATGCGGTAGACGGTGTCCCCACTTTACAACTGGGGAAACTGAGGCTCCTGGTAGCTAATTTGCTCAGGATCTGACTCCAGAATTCATGCAACGTCTACGCTAGGCCACTCCTGTTAATTTTACAGTTTGGCACTAACAAGACATTCTAGCCGGGCATGGTGGTGCACGCTTGTCATCCCAGTACTTTGGGAGGCTGAGACAGGAGGATCTGGGTTCACGACCAGCCTCAGCTACTTAGTGAGGCCCCCCAGGATTTAGTAAGACTGTTTTCAAATAAAGAATAAAAAAAATAGGATTGGGGATGTAGCTCAGAGGTAGGATGCCCAAGTTCAATCCCCAGTACAAAAAAAAACACAACATTCTCCGGCCTCCCAGGTCAGCTCCGAGGCCTGGACTCACCACGTTCTGCTTGGTGGTGTCCTCGTGTCCCTGGAGGACCCTGATCCTGTGCTTACAGCGCAGACGCTCAATCTGCTCCACAGACTGGTCTCCAAATTTCTGCACAGACACAAGGGACCACTCACCTGGAGTCCCCGCTGTGCCCAAGACAGAGGGGGAACAGGAAGTACCATGGAGCTAGCCTTCCACGTCCACTGCCCAGGCAGGCTTGGGGGCTGGGGGGACCCTACCTCATAGGAGTCCCGGATGAGGTCAGCGATGTCGGTCACAGGGTAGGGCTCCTGGTCGTCGGAGAAAAAGGCGTGGTGGCTGCCGCTGGGGGGGCCCGGGCTGTCTTCGTTTTTAATGTGATCTAGAAATCTGAACACAACCACCGCTGCTCCGGTCAGAGCTCACTTCTGCCCTCCTCTGGCACCCACGGCCTTGCTTCTTGGGGCATTAAAAGGTGCCAGTCAGCGCCCTTAACCGAGACACTGGGGGAGGGCAGGCACTGCTGCTGGGGTTGGAGAAGAGAAAAGGAGACCGCTCCTAAAGCCAGGCTGGTCCGTGGGGGCTCTCTGGGAGGGGGGGGGGTTCTGGGGCCTGACTCTCTCCAGCACAAATTCTGTGCATGTGTGCAATTTTAAGCTTTTATTAGATTTGAAAAGAAACTTTTTTTTTGGTACTATGGATTGAATCCAGGAGCATTCTACCTTTGAATTACACCCCCAGCCTGATTTTATTTCTTATTTGGAAACGGGGTCTCGCTAGGTTGATGAGAGTCTCACTACTTGCTGAGGCTGTCCCTCCAACCCGAGATCCTCCTGTCTCAGCCTCCCAAGTACTGGGATTATAGGGGTGCACCGCCACACCTAGCTAGCCCTTTTTATTTTTGTGGTACTGGGGATTGAACCCAGGGGCATTCTATCTCTAAGATACATCCGCAGTCCTATTTTTTATTCTTTATTTTGAAACAGGGTCTAAGTTGGGGAGGGGCCTAAGTAGCTGAGGCTGGCTGTGAACTCGGATCCTCTAGTTTCAGCCTTCCAAGTACTGGGATTACAAGTGTGTGCCACCATGCCCAGCTAGTCCTTTTTAAGAAAGGGTCTTGCTAAGTTGCTGATGCTGGCCTCAAACCTTCGATCCTCCTGTCTCAGCCTCCCAAGTTCTAGGACTACAGGCCTACACCACCATTCCTGGCTAGAAGCCACCTCTCCATCACTCAGTTTACCCTTAGCTTCCTAGGGCTTGTTTCTAGTGCGCAATCCTAGTTTGACTTTTCTTTCACCAAAGCTCACTAGCTCCCACATATAAAGCACCTAAAATCTCCATTGGCTACTTGAAGTCAGCATTTCCTGGTGTCCTCCCCTCCCCCGCCCCAGCTCTGTTCAAAGCCTCTGAGAGTTTAAGACTCAAGAAATTGAATCTAGCCAGGCATGGTGATGTACTCCTGTAATCCCAGTACTTGGGAGGCCAAGACAGGAGGATTGCCAAGTTCAAGGCCAGCCTTAGCTTCAAAATTAATAAGCTAGGAGTGGTGGTGCACGCTTGTAATCCCAGTACTTGGAAGACTGAGACAGGAGGGATCACAGGTTCGAGGACAGCCTCAGCAAGTAGTGAGACTCACTAATCTAGTGAGACTCTGTTTCCAAATAAATAAAAATCCAGCTGAGGGTGTTAGCTCAAAGGTAGAATGCCTCTGGGTTCAATCTCTAGTACCACAAAGAAATAAAAATAGGGCTGTGGGCATAGCTCAGAGGTAGAATGCCCCTGGGTTCCAACCCTAGTACCAAAAATACATTTAATCTTAGAGAAGCATTTGCAGCTCTGCTCTTTGTCCCATGCACTCCCACTTTTGTGGTCTCCCCCCAGCTGGCCCACCTGCTAAGGACCATCAAGGCCTGGCCGTCGTCCTTGGTGCTACACAGCTCCTCTGCGTTGGCCTCGAGCACGGCCAACCCCAGCTGAAAGATGGCTTTTATCCCGTCATAGAAGAAGCAGTCCACCACGTTCACCGCACTCTCCAGAGGCATGATGCTGAGGAACAGCGTCAGGAACCAGGAGAGCGAGATGGAGGCCAGGGTGGAGAGGTCGGTCATGTGCTCCGCCAGCTCCGGGAGCTGCTCCTTGATGAGTTCCTCGAAGACGGACTGGTCCACTTGAGCCCCTGCAGTGAAAGGAGGCCATGGCGCTGGGGTAGGGAAGCAGCCACGCTCTCCAGAGTCACCCCAAGACCAACGTCATGGAGGTGTTCAAAACAATGGAAAAAAGTTCGAGTCCAAAAGAGGACCCCACACTTAGTTCCCTGGTTTTTGAGATGTTGACCAAAGTAATTCAATGGGTAAAGGATAGTATTCAAAAAATAGTGTTCCAGCAATGATATCAGTATGAAAAGTGGGGGGAGTGTCTCAACCCCTACCTCACACCATACAGCATAATGAATCATAGACCTAAATATACAAGCCAATACTACAAAAGACTTCTAGAAGAAAATATAAAAGTTTCTAACCATAAAACTAAACTGGACTCCACTAATACTAAAAAATGGATGCTCAAACGATACCATTAATAAATTTTTTTTTTGGGGGGGAGGCACTGGGGATTGAACCCAGAGGCATTCCACCTCCAAGCTACACCCCCAACCCTATTTTATTCTGTTTTGAAACAGGGTCTCATTAAGTTGTGGAGGGCTTCACAAGTTGCTGAACCTGGCTGCGAACCTGCAATCCTGTTTCAGCCTCTCAAGTACTGGGATTACAAGCGTGCGCCACCACGCCCAGCTTAAAGTGAAAATTTAAGCTTCAAACTTGGAGAAAACATTTGCAAGCATACATGTGACAAAGTTCTTGCATCCAAAATAAAGAACAACAAAGCTGTGTGTGGTGGCGCACGCTTGTAATCCCAGCATTTGGGAGGCTGGGACCGGAGGATCCAGGTTCGTGGCCAGCCTCAGCAACCTAGTGAGACACTCCGCAACTTAGTGAGACCCGGTTTCAAAATAGAGAATAAAAAATAGGGCTGGGGGTATAGCTTGAAGGTAGAACGCCCCTGAGGAGTTCAATCCCCAGTACCGGAAAAAAAAAAAACTCCAAGAACTTAATAAGGAGGCAACTAACAGTCCCTTTTAGTAATCCAAAGATCTGAACATTCAAAAAAGAAGGTAAGTGGTCAGCAAGCACAAATACACTGAAAATTATTAAAAGAGAAATGCAAAATAGAACCACCATGATAAATACCACTAACCCACTAACATAGCTAAAATTAAAACAGACGGATAATCCCAAGCATCAGCAAAGATGGAGAGCAACTGGGACTCTCATATGCTGCTCGTGTGAGATACATAACACATTTATCCACTTTGGAATACGGTTTCTTACTAAAACATGCATCTAGTATGTCATTACCAACATGATTTACATTATGATGCGAGACTATAATGCACCGATAAAAGCACCTTAGAAATAAGTAAATAAAAGAGCGTTTCTAATGAAGTGAGGGGGCAGGGGAAACACCTAGCCTATGGCCCGGCAGTTCTACTCTCCTAGGTAAGTAAACACCCAAGAAAAACGACAGCCTATATTCATCACAAAAGACCTCTACATGAATGTGCACTGCAACTTTATCAGATCCCCAAACCGGAAGCAACGCAAAGGCCCATCAACGGATCCCCAGAGCAGCAAATCGCTGTGTGGTGGCGAGACTGGCACAGCGACACAGAGGAACAAAGTATCAGTGCCACCAACGCGCATGCCTGTCACAGACATTATGTTGCAGGAAGGAAGCCAGACACACAAGAATTCATTCCCTATCGTTACATTCGTACGAAGTTCCAGAATAGGCCAAAGTCACGTACGGAGATAGAAGCCAGCACCGGGCCCTCCGGTGGCTGGGAAGGGGCAGAAGGGAACGTTATGGGGTGATGGAATGTTCCGTCCTGTCCTGGGGCAGGGAGAGGGCACTACCACAGAGCCCAGCTGTTGGCTGCCGAGTATGAATTATCGCAGAGCAGCGCTCACAACCAGCAGCTTTGACAACGTGGTCCCCAAGGGCGCCCGTGTTCTGTTTGTTCCTTGCTACTCTGCATACATTGTGCTGCCTCCTGAGACACCAGGATAAAAGGGAAGCCAGCCAGCCGACCGCCCAGGCGGCCAGAGAAGATGCCCAAGGCTCAAAGGCAGCACGCCTGTGTCCTAACGACATGGGGGTCACCCACCCTGACCCTGGAAGCCATGGCTATTATCACTCTCAGGACAGTCTTCAAAAACACCTTCTCCCCGCCTTGCCCTTATATCCAGTCAGCTACCAAGTTCTCAAATTTTGTTTTTGTACTGGAGATTGAACCCAGGAGCTTTCTACTTCTGAGCTACACCTGCATGTCCTATTTTTATTTTTTTGTGTGTGTGGTACTGAGGATTGAACTCAGGGGCATTCTACCTCCGAGCTATACCCCCAGCCCTATTTTTTTATTTTGAAACCGGGTCTCACTACGTTGCGGAGTGCCTCACTAGGTAGGTGAGGCTGGCCACAAACCTGGATCCTCCAGTCTCAGCCTCCCAAATGCTAGGATTACTTTTTCTTTTGAAACAAGGTCTTAAGTTGCTGAGGTTAGCCTCGAACTTGCAACCCTCCTGTCTCAGCCCAGAATCTCAAGTACTGGGATTCCAGGCGTGCACCACCATGCCTGGCTCAAATGGGTTGTGTTTCTTTTCCTGCACTGTCACCATAATTTTAGGGTGCTTCCCTCTTCCATCTGGATTACTAAGAAGTGTCCCAAAGAGTATTACCGACCTCAAACACTTGCGTTCTTTTCTCCACTAGCAGGCTGCTGGACCACAGAGACAGTACAATCAAATTGCAGCCACACGAAAGCCAGCTCTGCTTGCAGGAGCATTGGAGCCACAGGTTTAGCTGCAGCCCTGCTGTGGTGTGCAGAGTTTACCTGTGCCCCACACCAAGGTTGCCTTTTTTTTTTTTTTTTTTTGCGGCACTGGGGATTGAACTCAGGGGCATTCTACCTCTGAGCTACACCCCCAGCCCTATTTTTTTTTTTATTCTTTATTTTGAAACAGGGTCTAAGTTGCGGAGTGCCTCACTAGGTAGCTGAGGCTGGCCGCGAACCCGGATCCTCCAGTCTCAGCCTCCCGAATGCTGGGATTACAAGCGTGCGCCACCATGCCCGGTCAAGGTTGCATGCTCAAGGCTTCACCTCCAGGGCGGCATTAGGAAGTGGTGGCATCTTCAGGAGATAGAGCTTAACAGGTCGCCGGGTGTGCGGCAGGTCCCCCGGGACCCCACAAGTAGTTCTCGCTCAATGCTCCTGCTTCCTGGCTTGCGCCGTGACCACTTGCTGATGCGCGCTCCTGCATGAGCGCCAAAACCGTGAGCTAAATAAACCTCTTTTTCTTCCCGAGTAGCCTGCATCAGGTGGTTAGTGATAGTTATAAGCAGCTGACGAATACAAGCCCAGACAGCAACAAGCAAGCTGTCTTCCGATCTCCCTATTGAAGTAGGGTCTTAGGCGAGTGCAGGCTTCTGGGTCCTCAGCGCTGCCCCACTCCCCTCCTGCTCTCTGGGGAGCAGAAAACCTCCTCGGCACAGGTCCCTTGGTGACTAAGAGGAGCGCCTCCTCCCTTCCCAAGCCACGGCATCAGTGAAAAACCACTGTCGCCATGACATTGTGACACACTCAGGCCCAAGGACTGTCTTTCTTGGACGTCAAGCTATCTAAAATCATTCCATTCTTTTATGGTACTGGGGATTGAATCCAGGGACATTCTACCTCTGAGCTACATCCCCTAGCCCAATTTTATTTTTATTTTGAAACGAGGTCTAAGTTGCAGAGGGCCTCACAAATTGCTGAGGCTAGCCGAGAACCTGCGATCCTCCTGTCTCAGCCTCCAAAGTACTGGGATTACAAGTGTGGGCCACCACTCCTGGCTAAACCATTCTTTGTGTGTAGTACTGGGGATTGAACTCAGAGACATTCTACCTTTGAACTATATCCTCAGCCCAATTTTATTTCTTATTTGGAAACAGGGTCTCACTAGGTTGATGAGAGTCTCACTACTTGCTGAGGCTGTCCTGGAACCTGCGATCCTCCTGTCTCAGCCTCCCAAATACTGGGATTACAAGCATGAGCCACCACGCCTGGCTAAACCATTTTTTTTTTTTTTTTTTTTTTTTTTTTTTTGCGGTACTGGGGATTGAACTCAGGGGCATTCTACCTCCGAGCTATACCCTCAGCCCTATTTTTTAATTCTTTATTTTGAAACCGGGTCTCACTAAGTTGCGGAGTGCCTCACTAGGTAGCTGAGGCTGGCCTCGAACCCGGATCCTCCGGTCTCAGCCTCCCGAATGCTGGGATTACAAGCGTGCGCCACCACGCCCGGCTTGGCTAAACCATTTTTAAACCAAAATCCGTAGGTGTTTGCATCAGGAACTGATTCGAGTGACCTTATTTCTATATATTGCTAGGTCTGTATGGAGAATTCCCCAGGTCAGTTCTGCAGATTGAAGAGTCCAACCAGGTGTGTGCAGGAAGCAGCTGAGTGGGACAGAGGAGCTTTGCATACAAGACTGACGATGGCCACCTCTGCCCAGGCTCTGTCACTATGCTCCCGAAACGG
>PVLC010015532.1:0-37169 GCA_004027655.1 Graphiurus murinus
AAAAAAAAAAAAAAAAAAAAAAAAAAAAAGATTAGGTCATTAAATGTCAAAAAGCTTCTACCTGTTTATAAACAGTTCAAATAATGTTCTGTCCATATATGAAGGTATCATTAACAATCTCATTAACATGTATAGGGAGGGAGGAGGGGGAGCAGGATGGGATGAAGAGGTGTGCATTTATGTCTGTACCATATTTAATCTCACTGTGATGTATAATTACAATGCACGAATGAAAGTATATAAGAATAAAATGATTTTCCCTAACAAACAAAAATTTTAAGGCGGTAACAATAGAGAATTTAACCAAGAGTCATATGTTTTTGAGAATGGGCCCCTATATGACAGCATAAATTGTATGCCTATGAAGATTGTCATAGCTTTTTCACTCACATTTCTGGTGCTTGGAATGGATGAGTCAAAGGTTGAACCTAGCTGAGCTTATTGATGCACCACCTACACATGATCTCTCAGTGTCACTTAGACTTTTTCCAAGGTGATGGTTGGGTTCCATGTGGCAGGGCCCTTGGAGACAACTTTCTGAGAGCAAGTGGAACCAGGTGGAAGCTTTTTGACATTTAATGACCTAATCTTGATATCACATAACATCTCTTTGGCTATACTCTACTGGCATGGTATGGTAGTCAAAAGACTATTAAAATTCATGAGAAAGAGGCATGGGACCCAACTCTTGATGGGAAGAGTATCAAAGACGTTAGAATCATGTCTTAAAATTACTTTTAGTGCCTAGACTTACTAAGTGCTCAGTTGTGTTTATTATCCTCTTTTTTCTTCTCTCCCTTCCCCATCTACTTCCTTCTTTTTCTTCCTTTTATTTCTTCCCCTCCTTCTCTCTTTCTTGTTGCATAATACTTTTTTCTTAATGTTGAATAGGAGAACATATTTAGAGATTTGAAGAGAAACATGAAGGAGATTAGACACTAAGAAAGGGGAAGAGAGAAAGAGTGGAATTAGAGTTCACCTTCCCATTTTACTATGTGAATTCATGGTAAAATTTAAACTTCAGACATCTAGGTTATCTACAGTTACTCTTTGTGTCATATCCTCCTCCATTTCAAGAGAGCTTTGTAGTTATGCACATTTCCATTTCTTCCTGTGTGTTTGTCATCTACTTGCCTTTGAATATAAACACTTCTACTATACTCATTATTTCTCTATCAACCCTACCACACTTTCTGAGTTTTCTAGAATTCAAAAAACACGGATTCAAATATTCTATAGCCAGAATTATATAAGAGATAGAAATTTATTCCAAATAAGCCAACCAAGATATGGCTGTAAGAGGAATTTTGTACTATAAATGTGAAAAAAATATGACTGTACTTTCTAAGATAATGCATTTGGCAAGAGAATGGCCTTTAGTGAAAACTCATAGAGCTGGTTTGTATAAATAATTTTTAACCCATACATCACTTGAACGATGGCTTCTGATTTAGTGCCCTTATTTCAAAGGAGGCCATTTGAATATTGCCCTAAATTTCAAATAATACTGCAATTTGTTTTGTTAAGTGGAACTAAGTCAGAAATATGTAGACTTGGAATCACTCAGATTTATAAGACAATTGTGCACTGTCAGAGTAATACCAAATAAAGTTATATGATGAAATCTAAATATTATTTTCACACATACCTAAGGATGCAAGGTTCTAGGCTCTGTAGAGTCAACTCAAAAGATGCCCTCATCCTGACGGGACTTTGGCATTAAGAATAAAATGCATTATGGTTTTGTCTCCCAAGCCACTATTACCATTTTTTTTTTTTTTTTGGCTAAAACAATTCAAGCTAGGTACATTAAAGTGGAGTCCCACAATGAATATTAGGCTAACAACTTAAACCCAACCAAAATATTTTTAAAATAAGAAATTATTGATGATCAGGAATGAAGGCTAGGAAGCTCTAGATCCCCCCCCCAAACTCATGAATTCAACAACAAAACATGAAGAAATTCCTTTTGTGAGATATCTAGAAACTAGTTGAGAAGCTCCTATAAGCTGGGAGAGCATGAAACCAGTCACATTGAAACTGGTAGAGAAATTCAAGAAATCCTTTTACCATAATCTCTACAATGGCACATCATCAAACAATTGGGAGGAACCCATCTCCTAGATGCCAGCTTCTCCCTGGGGAGGGAAAGAGTTGGACTGCATGTCCAGTATCCCAGCTTGTCTAGGGTCTGTCCAAAGTACTAGCTTCTGTCTTGTCTGGCTCACAGGACTGATTGAACCTGACATACTCTTGTTACTGGGGAGCTGGTGCAAACAAAGATTGCAGTTTGAACTGTCAGCCATCATAGTCATTTTACTTAGCATGGAGTGGCTGGCAAAAACCTAGATCCCAGTTTTTCCCTAGGAAAGAAAAGAATTGGACAAAATATCAAATGATCCAAATTTTCCAGAGGCTGCATAGGAGTCTGGCTACCAAATTTGTGTGCTGACCAGACCTAACACACTCTTGATGTCTGGGGCTTCTAAGAACAAAGATCGGATTGGACCCGCACAAAGATTTGAAAGGCTCCCCTAATCTCTGGCTGGGCTGAATGGATGAGGGACTTCTCCTGTATAAAACAAATTCATGATGATTAGAAGAGGCAACTGTACTTAGATCACATAAAAATCAAGGTAAAGAAACAGGGAAATATGTCCCAAACAAAGGAACCAAATAAGTCCCCTAAAACCAATCCTAATGAAATAAAGATATATAATTTATCTGACAGAGAATTCAAAATACTCATCACCAAGAGTATCTGAAAAATCCTTTATAAGATTTTAATTCTCCTATAAAAATTAAATGAAAAAAGTATTAAAATAATTATAAATATCAAAATACATTAATAGGTATACAACAATTAAAAATGATCTAAATTGGAACATCAATAAAGTGTGTGAGAAATAGAGGAGAAAGTTGAGTTCTTATGTGTGATTGAAAGTAAATTATCAGCTTAAAAGAGGCTACTATAAATATGTTATTTTATATATACCGCATGGTAACCACAAATAAAACACCCATATAAGATACACAGAAGAAAAAGAGAAAGCAACCAAAGTAAATCAATAAAAAAATCAGTGAAACACAAAGGAAGATAGCAAGAGAGGAAGGAAAAAAGACAGCCAGAAAACAACAAATTAGCAGTAATGAAACCTTTCCTGTAAATAATTACTTTACATATAAATGGGTTAAAATCCACCAGTTGAAAAAATAGAGTGGCTGAATGGATTTAAAAAGTTAAAAAATCACATTTTTTATGAGACTCACTTTAGATTTTAGGATGCACATAGGGTAAAAAATGAAATATTTTATGAAAATGGTAATGAAAAAAGAGAAGAGGTAGCTATGCGTTTATCATACAAAATAGAATTTTAATTAGAAACTGTCACAAGAGAAAAAGGACATTATATAATGTTAAAAGGATATATTTACCAGGAAGTTATGATAGTTATAAATATATATGCACACAACATCAGATCATCTAAATATTTAAAGCGAACATTGACAGAACTGAAGGGAGAAATAGATGACAATGCATTATACTCTAATATAGGATATTTTAATAATGTAGAGAGGGGAGAGAGAGAGAGAGAAAGAGAGAGAGAGAGAGAGAGAGAGAGAGAGAGAGAGAGAGAGAGAGAGAGAAAGAGAGAGAGAGAGAGAGGGAGCGCAGCAAGAGCAGCTAAAGCGAGCACTATAGAGCAAGTGGACATAACACACATACATGGAACATTCAACACAACTGCAGAAGAATATACATTAAGTGCACATTAAACCTTCTCCAGGATAGATCATATATTAGGTTACAAAACTAGTCTTTACAAATTTAAGAAGATTGAAATCATACCAACATCTTTATTAACTGCAGCATAATTGAACTAGAAATCAGTGGTAGAAGGAAAATTCACAAATATGTGGAAGTTAGACAACACACTCCTGAACTAGGGTACAAAAAAAAAAAAAAAGAAATCAAAAGAGAGATTAGAAAATATTTGAGACAAATGAAAACAGAAGTGTAACATCCTAAAACCTGTAGGATGGAGCAAAATTGGTACTAAAAGAGAAGCTTATAGTGATAGAAATGCCTACATTAAAAAAGAAAGATCTCAAATAAACAATCTAATTACATCTCAAGGAATTAGGAAATGAATAACCCAAGCCCAGATTACAGAAGAAACAAATGAAATAGAATATGGGAAAATGATAGAAAACTAACAAAATTGACAAATCTTTAGCTAGGTTAACAAAGAAAAAAAGAAGACTCAAATGAAAGTATAAGTGAAAGAGGGGATATTATAACTGATAACACAGAAATATAAACATTCATATGAGACTATTATGAACAATTATATGTCAAAAAATTGGATAACCTAGAAGAAAAGGATATATTTCTAGAAACAACAGTCTACCAACACTTATTCACAAAGACATAGAAAATCTGAACAGAATACCAATGAGTAAGAAGATTGAATCAGTAATCAAAAGCCTCTCAACAAAGAAAAGCCTAGGATCAAATGGTTTCCCTTGTGAATTCTACCAAACACTAAAAAAAGGATTAATTCCAGTTTTTCTCACAATTCCAAAAAATTGAACAGGAGGTATCACTTCCAAGCACATTTTATGAGGCCAGGATTACCAGGATACCAAATCTCTACAAAGATAGTACAAGAAGACTATACTCTAATATCCCTGATGAATATGATAAAAAAATCATCGACAAATACTATCAAGCCAAATTAAATATCACATTAGGGGATCATATACTATCCGTAGGTGGGTTTATATCTGGATGCAAGGATGATTCATCAAATGAAAATCAACTCATGATATACCAGGTTATCAGAATGAAGGGTTAAAAAATCATATGATCATCTCAATAGATGCAGATAAAGCATTTGACAAAATTCTATACCCTTTCATAATAAAAACTCTCAACAAACTAGGAAAAGAAGGAAATTATCTCAACATAATAAATGTCAATCATGTCATTTGCAGGGAAATAGATGAAACTGTAAAACATTATGTTAAGTGAGATTAGTCAGTCACACACACACACAAAAAATCGAATGCTCTCCCTAATTTGCAGAAGCTAGAGTGAAAGTGGGTCATAAGAGGGACTCTAGACGAAGAAGGAGAAACCTTAGATGAGCAAGGAAGGTGACTTAACCGAAGGTGATGGGGGGGGAGGGAAACATCTTAATGCACATGATGTACTTTCATAAACATATCAAAGTCAATCACGAAAATGAACTTGAGAAGGAGAGAGGCAGAGGGAATGGGGCAAGAATTAGGGAAGGTTTAAATGAGAGATGTGTGCATGTATGACTTTACCAGCTTGCACCTAACAAAGATGTATGATTACAATGCACCAATAATAAAAAATAAAATTAAAAAAATAAATGTCACACATGAAAAACCCATATCTAATATCATTTTTAATGGTGTAAAGATAACATCTTTTTCTCTAAGATTAGAGAAAAGGCATAATGCCCATTCTCATTACTTTTATTGCATATGGTCCTGGAAATCCTAGCCAGGGCTATTAGATAAGAAAAATAAATCAAAGTTATCCCAGTAAGAAAAGAGTAATTAAAATTTATTGCTTGCACATTATATGCTCCTACACATAGAAAACCATTCAAGATAAATATATTTGTTCTAAAATTAATAAATGAATTTAGTAAAGTTGTAGGATGCAAAATCACTAAATAATTTTCTTCTATGAATATGCCAATAGTACATTATCTGAAAAGGAAATAAAGAAAACAGTTCCACGTATGATAGCATCAAAAAGAATAAAACAGAAGTAAACTAAGGAAGTGAAAGATTTATACACTGTACATTCAAAATTATAAAATACTGATGGAACAAATTAGACATAACTAAATGGAGACACCCTGTGTTTATAGTTTGGAAGACAATATTAAAGCTTCTATAGTACCCAAAGTAGGCTACAGATTACATAAAAATCCCAATGACTTTTTTTTTTTGAGAAGTTAAATATTCCTCTTTTTCTTTTTTATTCCTGGCACCACTACCACAATTTACAGGGCAATATACCTCATGTAATGAAAGGAAAAAGAAAAAGAAAAAAAGAAACAACAGATAAAAAACCTCAGGAATGTACATCTAATTGACACTATATTGTATTATCAATAGCTGCACTTTTTGCAAGCTGTGGCTATGACAGTCCTGAACAAGAAGGACTTCCCATTTAAGCTGCAGAAACTTTTCTGACTATGGATCATCATTCCTTCTGTGGCAGATTTTTACAGTTCCTTTAAAGCATTTGAGATGACTGTTTCAAAGTAACCTGGCAGCTTTCCTGACAACTCCTTTCTCTCTCCTGATAAGAACTGTAGCCATTTTCTGCTGTTTTAAAAACTTCTGCTACCATATTCACCATGTCCACCACCAGATCCATAACCACCACCATAGGGACTGCCAGAGCTTCTTCCACCAAAACTGCCCCCCTTCATGGGTCCCTAATTTGATTGCTGTTGTCTACTGTAATTTCAAAATCACTAAAGTTCCCACCACCACCATAGTTCCCACCACAATAATTTCCTCCTTTATTGCAACTATCGTTTCCTCTTCCACCACCACCATACCCACTACCCTGCCTGGTTTTCATATGCTGGTCCACCACCACCATTGCCTCCTCGACTACTATAACCAGGTCCACCACCATAGTTGCCACCATCACCTCCAAATCCATTATATCCACTATTTCCTCCTCCATAGCTACCTCTGCTGCCACTACCTCCACCACCATAGCCTCCTCTTCCACCAAAATTTCCACCATGGCCAAAATCACCTCTACCATCTCCAAAGTTTCCTCCACGACCCATAAAATTTCCAGATCCACTTCCACAACCTCTTTGTGATCCAGCAGACTGCATCCCTTGTTTAGAAAGGGCCTTTTTTACTTCACAATTATGCCCATTAATAGTGTGGTATTTCTAAACAACAATTTTATCAAGTGTATCATGATCACCAAAAATTACAAATGCAAATCCTCTCTTTTTTCCACTCTGCCTATCTTCCATAACTTCTGTGGTTTCAATTTTGCCATACTTTTCAAAGTAGTCTCTCAAATAATATTCTTCTGTATCTTCTTTAATACCACCAACAAAAATTTTCTTCACTATTAGATGAGTGTCAGCCTTTACAGAATCCTCTCTATCTCTCTTTGGTTCTACTACATGCCCATCAACCTGGTGTAGTCAAGCACACCACCTCTTTAACACAAGAGTAAACCACGAAACAAAAGCCCCTGGAATGTTTTGTTTGGGGGTCTCTCATTACCACACAATCTGTGAGTGTGACAAATTTCTCAAAATGTTCTCTTAAACTATTCATCTGTCATTTCAAAACTCAGACCACTAATAAACAGTTTTCTCAACTGCTCTGGTTCCTTTATTTAGATCATGGCCCTCCATTTTGAGACTGGACTCACTTTTTCCAACTTGAGTTCAATATGACATTTTTTTTCATAGAAATAGAAAAATGTCATTTGCAGGGAAGTGGATGGAACTGGAGAATTTTATGCTAATTGAGATTAGTCAGTCACAAAAGGTGAAAGGTCTGATGTTTCCCTCATATGTGGAAGTTAGGGAGAAATTGGGATATTGGAGGGACTCTAAACAAAGGAGGAGAAACCCTAGTGGAGTGATGGAGGGGGCTTTAGGTAGGGATTTGCATGGGGGAAAGGATACTTGATGAAGGGAACACTTTAGTGAACATGATGTACATACACAGATTTATCAGTGCTCAATGTTGTGCACAGGGAGAGTGAGTGATCAGGGTGAGAACCTGGGGAGGCTCATCGAGTGCTATGGACATGTATGTATCACTTTGAACTTCATCATGATGTATAATTACAATGCACCAATAAAAAAAGAAATAGAAAAATCCTAAAATGCATATGTAACCACAAAGGACTGTGAATAGGGGACATAATCTTAAAGAAGGAAAACTTGGAGGCGTTGTTGTTCTGTTCTGACCTGATGCCAAAATATATTACAATGCTATTGTGGTTAAAGCACTATGGTACTGGCATAAAGAGAGACATATTTACCAATGAAACAGATTTGAGAACTCTGAAATAAACCCATTGGACCCATACCCAGTCAATTGTTCTTCAACAAGTATACCAAGAATACAAAACGGGGAAAGGGTAGGGTTTAACAAATGATATTGGGAAAACTTGATATCCACATATAGAACAATAAAATTGGATCCTTTTCTATCTGCACAAAAATCAACTCACAGTGGATTGAAGAATTAAACATGAGAACTCGAACTGTGTAACTACTAGAAGAAAACATAGAAGGATAGCTTCATGACAATGGCATTGGCAATGATCTATTGGGTATAACACCAAAAACAAAGATGTCAGAAGCAAAAGTAAACAAGTGGGACTACATTAAACTAAAAAGCTTCTTCACAGCAAAGGAAATATAGAGTGAAAAGGCAACCTATGGAATGGGAGACAATATTTGCAAACCATATATCTTGATGAGTTAATACCCACAATATGTAAGAAACTTAATAGCAAAACAAAAACAAAACAACAAACAACAAAAATCTGATTAAAAGTGAACAACTTATACCAGATGTGGTGGTGCATGCCTATAATCCCAGGACCTGGGAGGCTGAGACAGGAGAATTGTGGGTTCGAGCACAGCCTCAGTAAGATAGGAGGCTAGCTTCAGCAACTTAGACTGCACCAAAATAAAAAAGGGAGGTGGCTAGGGGTGTAGCTCAGAGGTAGAATGCCCCTGGGTTCAATCCCCATTACTAAGAAAAGAAAAAATAAAGGAGCAAATTACTTGAGGAGACATTTCTCAAAAGTAGACATACAAATGGCCAATAGGTATATGAAAAGATGCTTAACATCACTAATCATCAGGGAAATGCAAATCGAACTACAATGAAATGCCACCTCACACCTGTTAGGATGGCCACCATAAAAAAGGAAATAAGAAAACAAAAGATTAACACATTTTGGTGAGAATGTATTAAAACCCTTGTACTCTATTGGTAGGAATGTAAAATAATTGCAAGCTACTATCATATAACATTTTCTTAGAACATTAAAAATAGAAATATATTATCTAGAAAACCTGTTTCTTGGTATTTATCCAAAAGAATTGAAATTAGGTGAGGTACTAGGGATTGAATCCAGGGACATTCTACCTTTGTGCCACACCCCCAGCCCTTTTAATTTATTCCTGAAATAGGGTCTTGCTAAGTTACTGCATGCCAGTTTAGCAAAAAAATTATGACTGAAATTAAGATAGTCTCTTTTTTGTGGCACTGGAGATTGAAGTTAGGGGCATCCTACCACCAAGATACACCCCCAGACCTTTTATTTTATTTAGTCTCACTGAATTACTCATGGCCTCACTAATTTGCTGAGGCTGACTTCCAACCTGCAATCCTCCTGTCTCAGCCTCTTAAGTACTGGGATTATAAGCATGTACCACCATACCTGGCTAAGATAGTTTTTAAACAAAACAAAAATTCTAAGAGCTTTACTGATATATAATTGACACACAATATATTGCACATATTTAAAACATCAAATTTGCTGGGTGAGGTGGTGCACATCTATAACCCTATCTACTCAGGAGGCTGAGGCAGGAGGATTTTAAGTTTGAGGGCTGCCTCTGCAATTTTAATGAGACCCTGTCTCAAAATAAAACTAAAAAGGGTGGAGAATATAACTCAGTGGTAGAGCACCCTTGAGTTCAATCCCCAGTACCACACACACACGGAAGCACAAATTTGATAATTTTTGATATTTATATACATCCACAAGATCATCTCCGCAGTCAAGACAATGAACACATCTGTGGTATCCAACACCTTTCTCTCACACCTTTGTAATAGGTTCCTTTCAACTCACCCAAATTCTCCCATCCCTAGTCAGCCACTGACCTGTTTTCTTTTCTTTTCTTTTTTTTTTTTTTTTTTTTTTTTGCGGTGCTGGGGATTGAACTCAGGGCCTTCTACCTCCGAGCTACACCCCCAGCCCTATTTTTTATTCTTTATTTTGAAACCGAGTCTCACTAAGTTGCGGAGTGCCTCACTAGGTAGCTGAGGCTGGCCGCGAACCCGGATCCTCCGGTCTCAGCCTCCCGAATGCTGGGATTACAAGCGTGCGCCACCACGCCCGGCTCACTGACCTGTTTTCTATATCTGTTTGTATTAAAATGTTTATGTAAATGGAATTTTGCTGGATTATTTAACTTGGCATTTTATTTTGATATTCATCCATGTTGTTGCACATATCAGTAGTTCAATCTTTTTTGTTGCTGAATAATAGTCTATTGTATTAATAAACTACATTTTGGTTATTCATGAATCTGATAATGAACCGGTTTTTTACAGTTTTGACTATCACAAATGAAATTGTTCTGGATATATTGTATAAGTCGTTGTATGGATGCATGCTTTCATTAGGTGGGTAAGTACCTAGAAGTGGAGTGGCTATGTCATATGGCGTGTGTTTTCTTAACTTTTTAAGAAACTGAAAAATGGTTTTCTCAAGTGTTTATAATCATTTCACATTCCACTAGCTGTATAGGACTTCTAGTTGTTCCATATACCCACCAGTACTTTATATGCGTAGTCTTTGCAATTTTAGTTAGTCTAATAGGTAGTGGTATATCATTGTGGTTTTAATTTGCATTTGCAGTTATGTAATGAATAATGATGTTGGGCATTGGAGTATATGTTACTTGCTAGTAGTATATCTTCTTTGAAGAGATATATGTTCTTAATTTTGATGAAGTCTAGTTTGTCAAGAATTTTTTGTGTGTGGGTTAATGTTTTTGGTGTTCACAGAAAATCTTTTTAAAAAGTTGCTAGACATCTCTATCTAAATTGCTGTGGACAATATAGCTGCAAAAATTTTGCTCTACACTTTCCCCAAATCTCAGTACCTAGCCTGCTTTTTCTCTCTTTGTTATGGACAAAATACCCCAATCTTATTTGTTCAAGAAAACAAATATTTTTGTGTTATATGTGGTTACCAAAGGAGACGCTACTATACTAATAGTACTTATAATGTCTATGTAACCCTTTTTAGATGAGAACAGAAATAATCAACGTGAGCAATGAGATAATACATGAAAAGACTGAGTACTATGTAAGTGCTAGATATCACTATTATTATCATTGCCACTCTATGCCAATTTAAATGGGCAGTTTTGTAGCATCATTTACAACTGTGAAGAAAATTAAATACTGCTATTTTATAGATATAAGGATAATTATCCAGGCATGGCGGTGCTTGCTTATAATCCCAGTACTTGGGAGGCTGAGATAGGAGAATTGCAGGTTCTAGGACAGCCTCAATAGCACAGTGAGACTCTCAGCAACTTATTAAGACCCCGTTTCAAAACAAAACAAAACAAAATTTAAAAAGGGCTGGAGGTGTAGCTTGGAGGTATAATGCCCAAGGGCTCAATTCTCAGTACTTAGATAAATAAAATCTCAGAGGTAGTATGCCCTTGGGTTCAATCCCTAGTGCAGAAAAAAAAACCCTCAACTATAATTAGCATTTATAAAAGTAAGCACAGAAGTATGGAGAAAAAAGGAAGAAAAACTCTTTAATATGTTTTTTAAAACTGGAAAATCACTTCTTTTCTACACATGTAGTAATCTCACATATATGATATCCCCTAAACGAATAAGGATGTCCAAAATCTATAAAGTGATTTGAGAATTGAGAGGTCTATCTTTCATGAGTTGATCCTGGGCCCTGCAAGCCCAGAACTCTTGTTGTATTATCTCATGGCCCTTTAAGGTAACTTTTCTCAGTTTCCTTATGAGGTGGCCTTAAATAATTAAAGGACTTTTGAGATCCAAGTTGGTTCTCTAGAACTTCTTAACATGTACTTGGACAATATTTCAAGCTTACCTGCTAGCTTGAAATATTGTCCATCTGGAATAATAATAATCCATCTGGAATCCAGAGGTATCAGAATGAACTGAGATCTGCCATTCTAGGTTTTGTTCAGACCTGACATAATGAGTAGTCTTAGGGTCTCGTAGAATGAATTGGATCATATGCTTTCCTTCTCCATTTACTGGAAAAGTTTATGAAGTATTGGCATATTTCTTTTTTTTCTTATTGGCATTATTTCTTCCTAAATGTTTAACAGAATATTCTAGTAAAGCTGGCTGGATCTGGGCTTTTCTTTAAGTGAAGTTTTTAATCACAAATTTATCTGTACTCATTTTAGGCTTATTAAAATTTTTCTGTGTTTTCTTCAGTCAGTTTTGGTAATATTTGTCTTCCTAAGAAATTTGTTCATTTCACCCAAGTTGTCTAATTTGTTTACATAAATTGTTCAGCATTTCTGTAGGATCAGTGATGATGTGTCCTTTTAGTTTCTGATTCCAATGATTTGTTCTCTCTCCTTACTAAGCCTTGTTAGAAGATTTATGACTTTTTATGCCACTTGAGAGAAGCATTTTTGTTTTATTTCCTCCATTGATTTTAAATGTTCTATTTAATTGCTTTCCACTTTAATTTATATTATTACTTTGCTTTGGGTTGAATTTTCTCTTCATTTTCTAGGTTTCTAGGGTAAAAACTTGGGTTAACGATTTGAGATCTTTTTCTAAAAGAGACATTTAAAGCTACAAATTCCACTTTATGTACTGCTTAGCTGAAATTGGATAAATTTATTGCTGATTATTTTTACTTCAGAAGATATAGTAGTAGTTTGTAATCTTGGTTTGGCAGAGACTATCCAGATATTTATTCTGTTTGGACATTGGAGTTGAATATTTACTGCCCTGCCAAAGCTACAGTCCTTAGTGGCATATACACTGTTGCTGGGAATTCTGTTTGTCCCAAACATTTGTCTTCTGGAGAAAAATCTTACAAAACTATTTCAGCTGTCTGCCTATACTTAATCACTTTCTGTCCTGCAATTGTGGTTTTCTGTGACTTCTTATTTTACTAGCTTAATTGTTTTCTATGATCACTTGAAGCTTAAGAGAAGTGAAGAAGTGAGGGAAGTAGTTTCCAAATGATGAAAGGAACTAGAAGTTAGTTTTGTTCCCAACCTGACTGCTTATCAGAGCTAGACATGTATCTTGGATGAAGAGGGTGATGTGAATTCAGAAGTGTCAGGAAGTTACTCTTCATACTTACTCCCACTCCCTTTGTCTAGTCAGTGCCCACTCAGTCTTTAAGACTTGTCTTGCATATTTCTTCTTCCAGAATTTCAAGAGCCTCTGCACTTAGACTTCCTGTCTTACATGCCCTGTCTTAAACATAGTATAGTAATCATCACACTTGTTTACTGCTTGCTTATTTATTTGTTCTCCATGTTTTCTGAGGATAAGATCCTTTAATTTGGTCTTCATGTTAAATAAAACAACTGATTTCCATAAGTTAGCTTCATTTCTTTGTATATGTTTTGCTCATAAATGTATATTTGTTTTTCACATCCTTTTCTGAAAAGCAGATTCTGTTGGAAGTAAGCTAAAAATAACTTGAGAAGCAGCATTGAAAGCGAACGGCACAGAAAGGGGAAATGGGTACACTAGAGGTGAATTGCACTGACCTTCGAGTTTTGAATGATGCTGCTCCATTCACCTCCAAGATCATTGTGATTTTTCATAATTCTTGTTTTTTATTAAGTTGTAACATTTTATATTATCTTCAGTGATAAAATGGAAAGAATGTATGTTTAATTTGCTAATCTCAAAAATTGAGCTGACAATCTTGTATCTGAGAGAAATATATTCAACTTTTAAATAATGTCAAGGATGATTTCATGTTCTATGAATAATATTAATGTATATAATATACTTCAAACATGAGAATAATAGAAAAGGAAAAGATTTATAATAAACTTTTCTTTTTTTTTTTTGCAGTACTGGGGATTGAACTCAGAGGCATTCTACCTCCGAGCTACACCCCCAGCCCTATTTTTTATTCTTTATTTTGAAACCGGGTCTCACTAAGTTGTGGAGTGCCTCACTAAGTAGCTGAGGCTGGCCACGAACCCGGATCCTCCGGTCTCAGCCTCCCGAATGCTGGGATTACAAGCGTGTGCCACCACGCCCGGCTTTATAATAAACTTTTCTCTGATTATATTTTCTATAGTTTGGATCTGAAATATTCCAAACTATTCCAAAGGTTCATGACTTGGTTCCTAGCCTGTGGTGTTAGTCGGAGGTGGTGGGACCTTTTCAAGGTGGGACCTAATAGAAATCCTTCAGGTGATTGGGAGAATTGCTACTGAAGGAGACAGTGAGACTTTGGTCTTTTTTTCTTTCTTTTGTTTGTGCTATGCCATGAGGTGAGTGGTTCTGCTCTGCCACATGCTCCCATCATAGTGTGCTGCCTCACCACAGACCCAAAACAACTGAGCCAGTCAATCATGGACTAAAATCTCTAGAATTATAAGACAAAATAAATTTTTTGTGCTCATTATCTCAGGTATTTGTAATGGTAGTGGAAAGCTAACACATTATTCTCCCTGAAGAGAACTATAATTCTGTTTTGTATGTGTGTGTGGGGGGGGGGGGGGCGGTGCTGGGAATTGAACCCAGGGGCTTTCTACTTTAAAACTATACTCCCAGCCCTATTTTATTTTTATTTGAAAATAGGGTCTAAGTTGCTGACAGCCTCACTGAATTGTTGAATCTGGCTTCGAACCTGCAATCCTCCTGTCTTATCCTCTCAAGTACTGGGATTACAGGCGTGTGCTACCATGCCCAGCAATAATTCTACATTTTAAATCTAGAATTACTATATTCTTATGTACAGGAGAGTTTGAAACATTCTTTTTTATTTTCTAGACTCTTAAACAATTTTAACTAGGAAATTCTGGTAAGAAATAACATTTAACATTTGTGTATCATCTTAATTTCCTTTTGGTTGATAGGTATAACTTTAGAATACCACCATGTGTACTTTGTTTTATGATGTATATAACATTTCTTAATTTAAAAATTATGAAAGAAGTTCATGCAGGTTGGAGAAAACTATAGAATGCACTGTATATATTAGATATGTAGTATAATATCATGTAAAAATTGAATCCCCCCTCTATACTCTGCCCATGTTCCCCAATTCTACTTACTTGGAATAGATACTATTAACAGTTGTGTAAACTTTTATGCCTTTTTTGTTACTATCAATGTTTATGTTATATATATATATATATATATATATTACAAACAGTAAATATATAAATATATCTACATATAGGTACACATTTACACTTAATTTAGTTACTCTAATCTATATTTTGTACATGTATTTTAGCAATCTTGTGATAGCATTACTGATTGATAGTTGACTGGAAATAGAATTGACAGAGTAAAGATTATTCACATCTTAAATGTTAAGAGGCAAATTGCCTACCTAAATGGATATTCCCTCCCACTCTTAATGTATAATTTTTCTCCATACCCACCGCAACCTGCACATTAATCTTTCCAATTCCAGCCAACCTAAATATTTTCTCTTGGTTTAATATTTATCTTTTTACTTTTATAGTATATTTTTCAAAAAGCTTAATTTTGCTTTGTCAAATCTCCAGGATTTTCATGTATATTCTCATATTTCTTGAAAAAAATCTCTGAGGATAGAAATTACTGAATCATTATTACAAGTGAGATAGCTAAAGTTCAAAGAGCTTCAGTGACTTGCCCAAATAATATGAGTAGAGCTCATGTCTAGGCCTATATTGCTAGAAATGCAAAGTCCAACAAGAGAAACTGTAGAGAATAGGTGAATATACTAAGATGCCACAGAATAAAGAAGGCTTTAGTACCACCCTTGTTTTTTCCCAGACTGTTTGCTCCTCGGGGCCCAGCCATTGGTCTATAGTTTTTAAGGAGGCTATGTCTAAAGCAGCAGTAATAGTTTTACAGAGGCCTCTAGGTGATTCTGGTGATATTAGGTGTTTGTAACTCCTTTGGCTTGGATTTGACACCCATTTCCCCTCCTTGCCTCTCCCTGCCAACTTTGTTTTATGGCTCTTGGCTCAGATCTTAGATATTAACCTAGCTTACTTCATGATTTCTGGCTCTGACCATTGCCTATGCCTATGGACAGATTACTGGCTGAAATCTCAGGGAGTCCCCTGATTACAGATCTAAGGTTTTAGCCCTGATTGAAGGCTATGGTGCTGAAACTGATCTCTTAAGTCTTTGGATAAGTAGATACAGAGATGTAAATTTGGGAAAGCCGCAACAAAGGGGGAAAAAACAACTTTTAAAACACCCTCAATATGTTTAATGAGAAAATTTAGCTACTGGCTACCAATTATCTGTGAACAAGTAGAGGAAGGTTGGAAGAGTGATATAATTCATTATTTTTTTCTGCCTGAAAAGGGCAGTTATTCTTCCACATGGATTGAACTTATGGAAAATCTCCTTAATTATTGTGACACCTGTGGTTGGAGAGGAACAAGGAGAATAAAAGAAATTGACATATACCTCCTAGCTAATCTGAACTCTAGGAAGCAAAGTATGACTTATGTGAGGAAGTTATCAAATTAAAAAAAAAGCAAAGTAGAGAACATTATGCATGGTATAAATCTATAATTGTGGTATAAAACACTACCAATACTGGTTAGGATTCCTACTCATAAGCAGTAAAAAATTCTGGCTAATTTGAAAAAGAAAACCTCATTGCAGGGATTTGGAGGCAGAGACTTAGAGCAATTTTATTTCTTGCCCATTCCTCCCTCCCCTACATTCCTTCCATCCTTCTTACCATCACCATAAGTTTGTTATTGTAGCCTTATACAATCACTATCCCTTCCCAATCAGGGGGGGAAGCCAAAATTTTTCCCCAGTACTTCCTAGTAGATTGAAATTATGTTTATTTTTATTACCAAACATGCTTCTATTTTAAAGCACTTTATGTACTTTATCTCATTTAATCCTTACAACAACCCTATTCTACTTGCATATAGGAAACTTAAAACAAGGAGAGCATAAATAAGTTGCCTGAGCTCAACAGCCGATGAGAGGCAGAAGAGGAAACTTCAGAATCCATGCTTTTAACTTTCTTAACCATTATGCTGCTCTATCCCTCTAAATTGAAAATATAGGTGAAAATAAATGTTTTCTCTTAACATTTAGCTAATAGATAACTAACATTTATTATAGTTAACAGTTATTGAGCTTAGTTTATTATATTCCAGAACATGTAGTATATACTTTACTTGCAATGTGTTACTTAATATTAACGATGATAATTCATAGTAAGTAGTATTATCTCTATTTTAGAGGTGTAAAACTGGAGGCTTAGAATAGTAAAGCAACCTACTCAAGGTCATTTACTCAGTGAAGGCAGTGCTGGAATTTAAGCATAGAATTATCTGACAACAGAACCTATATTAACTATGCTGCTACACTGATTAAACAACAACATTTAGTTGTCTAGATACATTTAGTCTTCTACTTAAGCCTACAGTTATAAATTACAAAAAGACACCTTTAGGAAATTTCTTTGAAAGTAACAGGAATAAACCCACATTACTTGAGAACTTAGTGTGGAGGCAGCGTGTTGCAGAGAACATCATTTGAGTTATCTAGGAGACAGCTGGGGGACTAGGGTTGGAGTTGTAGACCTGTCACTAGCTCACTATGTGACCTTGGTAAGTTGGTTCACTTCCCTGGATCAAAGATTACTCTATACAACTATTGCCTAGGATAAGATTTTCTCAAAGGAACTTTCTGATTCTAATATCCATTGGTTCTTCCTATAGATCAATTACATAAAGGGGATATCAGACTGTCTTGGTGATGGTTTTGTCTAGCTGTCCAGTCTGACATACTCTCTAGCCTATTTTTTGATTCTTTTACAAATTGGGAGAATTCCCTTGCTAAGGCCCTCTGCCATCCTCATTCTATCTCTGATGCATTATCCCTTCCTCTCAACACTTGGATTTCTTCTCTGCAGCCTTCTCTGCATAGGACCAGGCTGTTGAATAAACCATTCCCCCAGTTCACAGTCATCTCTGGGTTCCTGGATGACTTGTCATCTGTATCAGTGGATACTTAGTTACTTTGATTATTTATTGCTGCTCATTTAAAATTTTTAATATAGAAATTTAAATACCACAAGCCTAAACTTTTAAAACTCACAGTTGACTTCAAAAATATATCCCTTAGCACATGCCTCAAGGACATTTTTATGCCCATATCATCTTTTTATTATGTCTTTTGTGATTTATTCCATCCACTCCCTTTGTGGTGCTGGTGATTAAACCTAGGGCATTCTACCTCTGAGCCCCCAGACCTATTTTATTTGGAAGCAAGGTCTCACTAAGTTGCTAAGGACCTTACTAAGTTGTTGAGGATGGCTTCAAACCTGTGATCTTACTGTCTAATTTTGTTCTGATTGGACAGGAAGTAATTTTGAGTATATTTTTGGGATTTGCAATTTTTCTCACATAATTTCTTCAAGTTTTAATTTTTATTATATCAGTATGGGATTCATATTGCCATAATTTTCACATATGTTGAATTATGTGAAGAGAAAGAGAGAGAATGGAAAGCTGCTGGTACCTATATTAACCTTTATTATCACCAAAGTAAAGCACTGGTAGATTCTTGAGAATGTTTATGTTCACCAAAAAATTTCTCATTCTTTTTTTTCTTTTTTGGTACTGGACATGAAACCCAGGGGCATTCTACCTTTGAGCTACACCCCAAACCTTGTTTTTTAATTTTTAATTTTGAAAAAGGATCTTACTAAGTTACTGAGGGCCTCACTAAGTTGCTGAGGCTGGCTTTAGACCTGTCATCCTCCTCTCTCAGTCTCCCAAGTACTGAGATTGCAAGTGTGAGCCACTGCACCCAGCTAAAACTACCTATTCTTGATACCAATTAATAAAAGAAGATGTATGAAAAGAAGAGGTGAATAGAAATTTCCTCAAAGTCTAAAAGAGAAGAAGGAATTACATATATATTTAGACCTCCAGGCATCTGTTGGTGCTGAGAATGAAAAGTTTACCACAGTCCCTTACAGTACAGTGGAATACTTAAATTAAAATAAAATAAAACTACCTTGAGTAAGTTACCATGTGACACCCTTGCTATAATAATTGTGGAGTTCTGGAAGTGAAATTTGCATAATGATCTTGGTTTAAAATAGAGATTTATAAACTATGGCCCAAATCTGGTCCAGTGCCTGTTTTTGTGTACTCTGAACACTAACAATGGTTTTTAACATTTTTATTTAATTTTTATTTTTAATTAATTAATTAATTTTTTCAGCACAGATTTTTTTTATACATTTCCTGAGTACAACAGGGTTACATAGACATTTATGACATATCAATCATTGTCAGATCACAAATAGCACCACTTCTTTGTTTTACACGGATAGCCCACATTCTTAACATAGCCTGGTAAAGCAAACTTTCTAGAGTCATAAAACCATACTCCTTTAGGGTCATATATTTACTTTCTAAAAAGTAGGAGGGTCTTTCATCTATGCATCCTAGGAGCAACCTCCAGACTTCGAGACACCAATGTAGCCATAGCAGAAGAGTCACTATAATTGCTCATATATACAGATAGCAACTGCCGGGGGAAAGGGCCCAGCTGGGCTCCCACTACTCCCCCATTTTTATTTTAAAATGCATGAAGGTCTGTGCCTGTCTTAGGTCATTTCCTACCAGGTGCTTAATCTTACCCGTCATGGGGTCTCGCTGAGTCATTCACCGAGCCCTGTTTTAGGTTGATTTGCCCTGAGAAAATCAAACCCGTCCATTGACTACCAGGCCCTGTGTGAGGCAGTGCTTGCATTTTTATTCCATGTAAATCTGCTCATATACTAACATAGGCATTGATCTCAAGGCGTACAACAAGTGGTAGAATGCATAAACCTAGAATGACTATTGCTGTTGCTACGATAACTCCTCCTATCAAGGAGGTAAACGAGGGCCAGGTAGTGAACAAGGCTTGAAGCCGATCTACAAATGTCTTAGCTGTTTCTGCCAGGTTAATAGAAATGGGCTCCGCATTATGTAGATCCAAAATCTCCAGGTGTAACTTTAACAAATCTTTTTTTTTTTTTTTCATCTTTCCCTTATTTGGTGCATTGTAATCACACATCTTTTTTTTTTTTTTTTTTTTTTTTTTGCGGTACTGGGGATTGAACTCAGAGGCATTCTACCTCCGAGCTACACCCCCAGTCCCATTTTTTATTCTTTATTTTGAAACCGAGTCTCACTAAGCTGCGGAGTGCCTCACTAGGTAGCTGAGGCTGGCCGCGAACCCGGATCCTCCGGTCTTAGCCTCCCGAATGCTGGGATTACAAGCGTGTGCCACCACGCCCGGTGTAATCACACATCTTTGTTAGGTACAAGCTAGTATAGGTAAAGACATCCATGCACACATTTCTCATTTAACCCTTTCCCAATTCCTGCCCCACTCCCTCCTCCTCCCTCCTTCTCAAGGTCAGTTTAGTGATTGACTTAGATGTGTTCATGGAAAGTACATCATGTTCACTAGGGTGTCCTCCCTACCCCCTTCACTTTCCGTTAAGTCAAATTCTTTGTTCACCTAAGGATTCCCCTTCATCTGGAGTCCCTCTTATATCCCATTTTCTCCCTAGCTTCCACATATTAGGGAGAGCATTAGATTTTTAACTTTTTGTGACTGACTAATCTCACTTAACATAATGTGTTCCAGTTCCATCCATTTCCTTTCAAATAACATGATTTTGTTCTTCTTAATGTCTGAGTAAAATTCCATTGTGTACATATCCCATAGTTTTGTAATCCATTCATCTGTTGATGGACATCTTGGCTGGTTCCATAGTTTGGCAATTGTAAACTGTGCAACTATAAACATAGATACACAGGTGTTGGTCTGATAGCTTGGTTTCCGTTCTTTTGGGTAGATACCCAGTGGAGGTATTGCTGGATCATATCGTAGGATCATTCCCATTTGTCTGAGGATCCTCCATACTGTTTTCCAAAGTGGTTGCATTAATTTTTAATCCCGCCAACAATGTATTAGGGTTCCCACTTCTCCATACCCTCACCAGCATTTGTTGTTGTTTGTGTTTTTGATGATTGCCATTCTAATTGGGTTTAGGTGACATATCAAGGTAGTTTTGATTTGCATCTCTCTGATTGTTAATGATGTTGAACATTTCCTCATACATTTATAGGCCATTTGTATCTCTTCTTTTGTCAAGTGTCTATTTAGATCCTTTGCCCATTTTTTGATTGGGTTATTTGTTTTCTTAGCTGTGAGTTTCTTGAGTTCTCTGTATATCCTAGATATTAGTCCTCTATGGCCATCCTCCCAAAAGTAATCTACAAATTCATTGCAATACCCATGAAATTATCAAGGTCACTCCTCACAGACCTAGAAAAATCAGTCCTTAAATTCATCTGGAACAACAAAAAGCCCAGGATAGCCAAAGTAGTTCTTAGTAATAAGAACTATGCAGGAGGTATCACAATACCTGACTTCAAACTTTACTACAAAGTCACAGTAATAAAAACAGCATGGTATTGGCACAAAAACAGACACACAGACCAATGGAGCAGAATAGAAGATTCAGAAATAGACCCACATGCTTACAGTTCAACTGATTTTTGACAAAGGAACCAAAAACATATACTGGAAAAAAGATAGCCTCTTTAACAAATGGTGTTGGCAAAACTGATTAACCATATGCAGGAAAATGGAAATAAATTCCACTTTCTCACCCTGCACAAGAGTCGATTCCAGGTGGATCAGAGACCTAGAAGTCAGGCCAGAGGCTTTGCGGCTACTTGAAGAGGGCATAGGACCAACACTTCAACACATAGGCACAGGTAAAAACTTTCTCAACAAGACCTCAAAAGCACAAGCAACTCAAAGGAAGATCAATACATGGGATTGCATTAAACTAAAGAGCTTCTGTGGAGCAAAGGAAACTATCAAGAACCTCAACAGAAAACCCACAGAGTGGGTTTTTAACATTTTTAAATGATTGGAGAAAAAAAGACACTGAAAAAGCATTTGAAAAACTCCAACACCCATTCATGCTAAAAGCACTGCAGAGAATTGGAATAGAAGAAACATACCTCAACATCATAAAGGCAATATACAATAGGCTCACAGCCAACATCATATTAAATGGGGAAAAACTGCAAGAGTTCCGACTAAAAACAGGAACAAGACGAGGATGTCCATTATCACCTCTTTTGTTCAACACAGTACTTGAGACTCTAGCCAGAGCAATAAGGCAAGAGAAGGAAATCAAAGGGGTAAAAATAGGGAAAGAAGAACTAAAACTATCCCTTTTTGCAGATGATATGATACTGTACTTAGAAGATCCAACAGTCAACCAAAAAAACTTTAGAACTGATCATCAAATTCAGCAAAGTGTCTGTATACAAAATCAATCTTAAAAAATCAGAAGCTTTCCTGTATGTTAACCATAAATCCATTGAAAAAGAAATACAGAAAATAATTTCACTCACAATAGCAACCCCCAAAAATCAAATACTTAGGAATAAACCTAACCAAGGAGATGAAAGACTTCTATAAGGAAAACTATAAAAAGTTGAAAAAAGAAATCTATGAAGACTTTAGAAGATGAAAAGATCTTCCATGCTCTCTCTTGAATAGGCAGAATAAATATCATCAAAATGGCCATTCTTCCAAAAGTGATCTACAGATTCAATGTGATACCCATGAAATTACCAAGGTCACGCCTCACAGACATAGAAAAATCATTTGGAACAACAAAAAGCCCAGAATAGCCAAAGTGGCTCTTAGCAATAAGAACCATGTAGGAGGTATCACAATATCTGACTTCAAACTCTACTACAAAGCCACAGTATAAAAACAGCAAAGTATTGGCACAAAAACAGACACACAGACCAATAGAGCAGAATAGAAAATTCAGAAACAAACCCACATGCTTATAGTCAATTGATTTTTGACAAAGGAGCCAAAAACATACACTGGAAAAAAGATAGCCTCTTCAACAAATGATGTTGGCAAAACTGGTTAACCATATGCAGGAAAATGGAAATAAACCCCACTTTCTCATCCTGCACAAGAGTCAATTCCAGGTGGATCAAAGACCTGGAAGTCAGACCAGAGGCTTTGCAGCTACCTGAAGAGGGAATAGGTACAACACTTCAACACATAGACACAGGTAAAACTTTCTCAACAAAACCCCAAAAGCACAAGCAACTCAAAGGAAGATCAATACATGGGATTTCATTAAACTGAAGAGCTTCTGTGCAGCAGAGGAAACTATCAAGAACCTCAACAGAGAGCCCACAGAGTGGGAGAAAATTTTTGACAGCTACTCTTCTAAAAGAGGACTAATATCTAGAATATACAGAGAACTCAAGAAACTCACAGCTAAGAAAGCAAATAACACAATAAAAAATGGGCAAAGGATCTAAATAGACACTTCACAAAAGAGGAAATACAAATGGGCAGTAAATGTTTGAGGAAATGTTCCACATCATTAGCAATCAGAGAGATGCAAATCAAAACTACCTTGAGATTTCATCTAAACCCAATTAGAATGGCAATCATCAAAAACACAAACAACAACAAATGCTGGTGAGGGTGTGGAGAAGTGGGAACCCTAATACATTGTTGGTGGGATTGAAAATTAGTGCAACCACTTTGGAAAACAGTATAGAGGATCCTCAGATGTATGGGAATGAACCTACCACATGATCTAGCAATCCCACTTCTGGGTATCTACCCAAAAGAATGGGAACTAAACTATCAGAGCAATGCATGTGTATCTATGTTTATAGCCACACAATTCAGTATTGCCAAACTATGAAACCAGCCAAGATGTCCTTCAACAGATGAATGGATTACAAAACTATGAGATATGTACACAATGGAATTTTACTCAGCCATAAAGCACAAAATCATGTCATTTGCAGGGAAATAGATGGAACTGAAAAACATTATGTTAAGTGAGATTAATTAGTCACAAAATGTAAAAAATCATATCCTCTCTCTAATATGCAGAAGCTAGGAAGAAAGTGGATCATAAGAGGGACTCCATATAAAGAAGGCAAAACCTTAGATGAGCAAAGAAGGTGACTTAACTGAAGGTGATGGGGGGGAGGATACACTAATGCACATGATTTACTTTCACAAACATATCAAAGTCAATCACTAAACTGAACCTGAGAAGGAGGGAGGGGTGAGGGAGTGGGGTGGGAATTGGGGAAGGGTTAAATGAGAAATGTATGCATGTATGCCTTTACCAGCTTGTACCTAACAAAGATGTATGATTACAATGCACCAATAAAGAAAAATTTAAAAAGAATAAAAATGATTGAAAAAAAACAAAGATAATATTTGGTGACATGTGAAAAGAATATGAAATTCAAATTTCAGT
Organism: Graphiurus murinus; assembly: GCA_004027655.1. NCBI lineage: Eukaryota > Metazoa > Chordata > Mammalia > Rodentia > Gliridae > Graphiurus > Graphiurus murinus. Next base: position 24,395 of record PVLC010015532.1, read on the forward strand.
ATCCATAAATTAAAACAGTCATACTCATTTTTTTATATATTGTCTATGATATTTTTATGCTGCAACTGCAGAGTTGAGTAGTTGTAATGGGGCCTGTGTAACACCACAAAGCCTATAACAATTACTATATGGACTTTTACAGAAAAAAAGAGGAGGCCAAAAGTATATAACTAAATAAGTAAATAATAAAAGATGAAAGGGTGTGAGCATGAATGGGGATAGATACAGAATTTCTCTCCTACCTTTTATTTCTTCCCTTGCTTCAGTTACTCTGTGAGGTATATCCTTTTACTTTTTCACACATCTCCACCAAACCACACCTTTATAGTTGCAAACACATTTTTGTATAAGAAAGAAAGCCAAAGTCTCCATCAGTGTGAGGGTTTGTGGTTTCTCTTACTGTTTAAAAAATGCATTTTTATTGGTGCATTGTAATTATACATCATAGTGAGGTTCAAAGTGATACAAACATACATGCACACAGCACTTGGAGTGCTGCCTTCTGGATCCTACCATATCCCTCTTCCATGTACATGTTAGATTGGTAGTGATACCTTCATATATGGACATGAAATCCTTTGAACTGTTTCCTTCATTAAGCCTCTTTTTTTCCTCTTCATCTTCATCCCCCAACCCCCATCCACTATTCTACTGGTCTTTCTCCTCATTATTGCTTTAAATTTGGAGTCTGGACCATCTGGGAAAGAAAACTGAGGATTTCAGAATGTAAGTTCTCCATTTGGCAATAGCTTAAAGTAGTGCTAAGGCTAGTTAAGAGGAGTGAGACTGAGAATGAAACTTTGTTGGCCTGCACTGGAAAATTTGGACCAGATCTTACAGTTTGGGTGCCTATTTTGACCACCATGTTGGGAATCCTGTCTTGTTCCACTCTACAGAAAAAATTTAAGGGTTAAACTTAAACATGAAGTTCTTTGTCAGAAAACAACACAAAACTAGAGTCTCAGTTTGGAGGGAGAGTTAAAACTGATTCAAAGACTATTTCATTAACTAATTTTTGGAGCATTTGAAGGTATTCTAAACTATACAGTCCCTTCTTTTTCTCATCTCCACTGGCACTCTGAGAATCAGATCACCTGGGGAAAGCAGATTTAAAAAATTCCAGATGGTGTGTGCGATGCTTCAGCTGTGGAGAATCTCTCCCAGTCAGGCAATCTGCCTTTCTGCCGGAACCCTCTAAAACTGTGCTGCCCATTTGTCATGCTTCTCCAATTGCAGCCTTCTGGATAGCTTCTCTTTGCCTTGTCTGACTCTTCCTTTCCAGTTTTTATCACCCCCCTCCATGAGCTAATGTAGTAACATCTCTTCATTGGCTATAAATCCATAGAAGAACCCGATATAAAATATAGTTTTGTGAAGCAAAATTGGAAAACATCTGTTTTTTTACCCATAAGATTCAGTTTTCACTTGTCTTATTTGACGACGTGACTGTTTATGCATGTGTGAAAAAGAAAAGAAACAGGAAGAGGGGAGGGAAAGCTAGCATGTGGGTGAGCAAAAAAGAATTCATGCATGTGTTTTTGCAGCCAGCTGGACCAAATAAGCTCATGTCCATGTCAGCTTGGTTAGAATCTTGAGTTAACATTGGGGAAGGTCAGTCTTACTGATTTGAATGACCATGATAGGCCTACCAAGGAAGTGACTGCTTCTGGATTGGTCCTGGCCGTTGTCTTGATGATAAGGTTTGTCTGGAGTTATTCTCAGCATATGGTTGCAAAGCCTTAAAGGCTATAGACGTTTCTTATTCTCCAGAGGATTCTGGTGGGTTTTCCCGAGAAGTTGAGCACTGAGTGGAGAAAAAGGGAAGAAACAGATGTCAAATGAAGCCCCGATGTTACTGGAGGCCTGCTGCCATCATTGTGTCTTTCAGTTGTGAATATACCTTTGGTAATCTGAAGATTAAATGAATTTTGGAATCTTCCACTTAAATTAATTTTTTGCTATGTTATAATATATTATTGGGTTTGGACAAGGTATATGGGTCACTTGGTTTTTCTTTACTTTTAATTTTTGAAATAAGCTGTAAGTTTACCTAAATTGGTAGAAGCTGAAGTTTCTTCTCCCATATTGCCACTTAAAAAATTGAGGTAAAATTTATATATGGTGAAATGTACAATTTGATTAGTTTTGATAAAAGTATCCACCTTTGTAACCACCATTTCAGTCAAGATCTAGAACTTTTCCATCATCAAAAAGACTCCTTTAAAAACATTTTGGATTGTGTTAATTTTTTATTGTTTGCTGATTTCTACTTTTATGTTTATTTTTTTCTTTCTCACAATTTTTATTTAATTTATTCTTTCCTCTTTCTTTAACATAAAGGTTTCATTTCCTTTAAATATACAGGAAAGCTATAGTCAAGGAGCAGAGCCAACTCAGCATAGAGATCATGTGGGCTCTAGTGACAGAGTGCCCAAGCCCTTTGCAGTTCACATTGTGCTATTCTGTGCCCAGGATGCTGGACACAGAACTGTGGGACTTCATATTTGCCCTGTTGTGTTTCCATCTTGCTTTGGTCTGATTCTTCCTTTCAATTATCATATTGTTCTCTTCAGGAGTGGAAATGTATCACCATAGTGATACATTAATATCATAGTATCACCATTATATATTGGCTCTAATTTGTTTCTGAGTTTTATAGGAGCTCAGAGCTAATACTTGTCTTACGTTCAAGGAAACTTTGGACTTGAACTTTTGAGCAATGCTGGAAATGTTGAGACTTTGGGGTCTCTTAGAGATGGGCTGAATGCATTTTGCATTGTGAGATAGACATGAACATTTGGGGCCTGGAGCAGAATGTTATAGTTTGGATTTGGAATGTCCTCAAAGGCTCATGTGTTTAAGGCATGCTCCCCATTGCAGAAATGTTCAGAGGTAGGGCTTTAGGAAATGATTGGATCATCACAGGTAGAAACTTCCTCAACAAGACCTCAAAGTTCAGGAGATTAAAACAAGAATTAATAAGTGGAATGTCATTGAACTAAAAAGTTTCTGTATGTCAAAGGAAACCATCAAGAATCTAAAGACAAAGTCTACAGAATGGGAGATCTTTGCCAGCTATCCCTCTGACAGAGGACTAATATCTAGGATATACAAAGAACTTAGAAGACTTTACACTAAAAAAAAACCCAGTTAAGAAATGGGCAGCTGAATTGAATAGACACTTCACAGAAGAAGAGATACTAATGGCCAATAGATACATGTAAAAATGTTCAACATCATTAGCAAGGATGTGGGGAAATAAGAACTCTTCTACACAGTTGATGGGATTGCAAACTAGTTCAGCCACTGGAGATCAATGTGGAGAATCCTCAGAAACCTGGGAATTGATACACCACATGATCTGGCTATACCACTCCTGGGTATCTTTCCAAAGAGGTTGAAACCAGAGAACCACAGTAATATATGCATACCCATGTTCATAGCAGCACAATTCACAATAGCCAAATTATAGATCCAACCTACATGTTCATCAGTAGATGAATAGATTACAAAATTATGGGAAATACACACAATGGAATTCTATCCAGCAGTAAAGTAGAAAAAATATGTCATTTACAAGAAAATGGAAGGACCTAGAGAACATTATGTTAAGTGAGATTAGCCAATCACAGAAAGTGAAGGGTCATATGTTTTTTCTAATATGCACAAGCTAGAGAGTAATTGGGATACAAGAGGGACTCCAGATAATGGAGTAGACACCTTGGTGGAAGCAGGGAGGTGGTCTAAGGGAAGGGGAGGAGGAAGAATGAGGTTCATTAATGGAAATACTAACATCGACTGTGTTATATGTGAATATACCAGTCAATCTCAGTACTCTGTATTGGGAAGAGGGGAAGTGGAGAGGTTGGGGGGGGGGCGCCAAGTGCTGTGTGCATGTATGTCACTTTCAACATGATTTACATTATGATGTGAGACTATAATGTACCAATAAAGCACATTAAAAAATGACTGGATGATGAGGGTTCTAACTTTATCAGTGGATTCATCCATTGAGAGATTCACAATTTGTTGCTATTATTGGGAGGTGGTAAAAAAGTGTAGGAGTTGGGGCCTAGTTGGAGGAAGTGGGCCATTGGGGATGCGTTCTGGAAGGGGATATCTCATCTCTAGTCCCTTCCTTTCTTTCTCCTTCCTAGCTGCCATGAGATGAGTAGCTCTTTTCTGCCAGCATTCTTTGCCTCACCACAGGCTCAGAATCAATCAAACCAAGTTACTGTGGGTTGAAACATCTGAAACTACGAGCCAAAGTAAACTTTTCTTCCTCTTAACTGATTTTATCAGGTATTTTGTCACTAAGGTATAAAGCTGAATAATGCAGTTACAAATGCATGGATTTATTTGGGATCTCTAGTCTACTTCACTGGTTTGTATGTATATATATCCTTTTTTCCCTAGTACCATGCTGTTTGGTTACCATAGCATTGTGGCATATTTTGATATAGTGTGATACCTATAGATCTCTTCTTTTTGCTCAAAGTTACATTGGCTATTTTGGGCCTTTTGTGATTTCACAGACATTTCTTTTTCCAATTTCTGTGAAGAATGTCATTAGTATTTTTTTTTTTTTTTTTTTTTTTTTTTTGCGGTACTGGGGATTGAACTCAGAGGCATTCTACCTCCGAGCTATACCCCCAGCCCTAGTTTTTATTCTTTATTTTGAAACCGAGTCTCACTAAGTTGCAGAGTACCTCACTAGGTAGCTGAGGCTGGCCGCGAACCCGGATTCTCCGGTCTCAGCCTCCCGAATGCTGGGATTACAAGCGTGCGCCACCACGCCCGGCTTTGTCATTAGTATTTTGATAAGGCTTGCATTAAATCTGTAGATGGCTTTGTATGGACATTTTAGCAATATGTGATATATTTCCATTACTATCTATCCATTTACTTGTGTATTCTTCAATTTCTTTCATCAATGTTTTATAGTTTCCATTGTATAGGTCTTTCAGTCTTTCATCTTCTTGGTTAAATTTATTTTTAGGAATTTTATTTTATTATTTTTGTAACTATTGGGAATAGGCTTCTTTCTTTTTTTCAGCACTGGGGATTGAACTCAGGGGCATTCTATCTCCGAGATATATCCAGTCCTATTTTTTTTTCTTTATTTTGTAGCAGGGTCTCACCAAGTTGTGGAGTGCCTCACTAGGTAGCTGAGGCTGGCCGCAAACCCAGATACTCTGGTTTCAGTCTCCCAATTACTGAGATTACAAGCATGTGTCACAACGCCTGGCTTAGGCTTGTTTCTTGATTTTTTTGTTTTTTTTTGTTTTTTGCATAGTTCAATGTTAGTGTATGAAAATGTTACTAATTTTGTGTATTAATTTTGTATCCTGAAACTATACTGTATTTATTAGTTTTAATAGTTTTTGGTTGGACTCTAGATTTGTGTGCATCTAAGATCATGTCATCAGCAAACGTTGACAATTTCATATCTTCCTTTCCTATTCAGATGCCCCATTTGTTTCTTTGGTCCAATTACTCTGGCCAGAACTTCCAGATTTATATTGAAGAGAAGTGGTGAGAGTAGGCTTCCTTATGTTTTTCCTGATTTTGGTGGATACACTTTCAAAAACTTTTCATCATTAAATATAACGTGAACTATCAACTTGTCATATATGAGTTTCATTATATTGATGTACATTTTTTCTGTATCTGATATGTTGACATTTTTTATCATGAAAGGATCTTGAATTTTGTCAAATGTTTTCTGCATCTACTGAGGTGATCATATGGCTTTTGTCTTTCATTCTGTTAATGTGGTGTGTAGCACATTTATGGGTTTGTGTATATTGAACCATCTTTGAATCCCCGAGATGAATCTTCCCTAATCATGGTGAATGAATGTTTTAATGTGCTGTTGAATTTTGTTTGCTAGTACTCTGTTGAGCAATTTTGTATCTATATTCACCATAGATTTTTTTTTGGTGGTACTGAGATTGAACCCAGGGGCATTCTACCTCCAAGTTATACCTTCAGCCCTTTTTTATTTTATTATTTTGAAGCAAGGTCTGACTATGTTGTTGAGGTTGTCCTTGATCCTGTGATCCTCCTATCTCAGCTTCCCAAATATTGGGATTACAGGCATGTGTAACCACCCTGGGCTCATAGACTTTTTTTTTTTTCGTAAATACTTTTGTTGTTGCATTGTAGTCTCACAGCATAATGTAGTTCAAAGTGATTGGGACATAAATGCACACAGAACTTGGTTAGCTTCCCCCTGGCTCTCTTCCACCCCTCCCCTTTTGTATATATATTAGCATTGGTATTAGTAATTTCACATATGTTCACAATGTCAGTGTCAGGAATTGTGATGCCTCTTGTGTGGTTCTTATTGTTGCAAATTGCATTGGCTATTCTGGGTTTTTTGTTTTCCATATGAAATTTAGGACTGATATTTCTAGCTCTATGAAGAATGACATATTTTAGTAGGGTTTGCATTGACTCTGTAGATCACTTTTAATAAAATGGCCATTTTGATCATATTTATTCTTTCTATACAAAAGCATGGGATATCTTTCCATCTTCTAAGATCTTTAATTTCTTTCTTCATAATTTCCTAATTTTCATTGCAGAAACATTTTGCCTCCTTGGTTATATTTATTTCTAGGTGTTATTATGAATGGAATTGTTTTTCTGATTTTTTTCAATGATTCATGGCTGGAATATAGAAAAGTTAATGATTTTGCATTCCACTGGTTGCTGAATTTGTTAACTAGCAATTTTCTTTTCTTGTAATATTATTGTCTGCTTTAGTATCAGGATAATGGTATTTTTGTTAAAAGGATTTAGAAGTAATTTGTCCTGTTTAATTTTTTGGTAGAGTTTGAGGATGACTAACGTTAGTTCTTTTGGTAAAATGTTTGGTAGGGTTCAGCTTTAAAGCTATCAGATCCAGGGATTTTCCTTGATAAGAGATTTCTAAAAGATTAAACCTCTTTATTCATTGTTAGTGAATCCACATTTTCTTTTTTTCAGATTTAGTCTTGTTAAAGTGTATGTTTCTAGGAATTTAACTCTTTTGTCTAGGTTATTTAATTTTAGTGAATAATTGTGTATATTAATATCTTATGATCCTTTGTATTTATGTGCTATCAGTTGTAATTTCTCTCTCATTAGTGATTTTATTTATTTGAGCCTTCTCTCTTTTTTCTCAGTGTAGCAAAAAATGTTTTGATTTTCTTTGTCCTTTAAGAAACTAATGCAGATCATATTGATTTTTTATGTTGTTTCTCCTTTGTCTATTTCATCTTTTTATTATTTATTTCCTCTTGCTACTTTTGTTTTTAGTTTGTTCTTTTTCTAGTTCTTTGATGTATACTGTTAGGTTGTTTGAGATCTTATTTTTTACATAGGCATTTTGATAGGTATAAAAATTTTCCTTAGAATTGTTTTTATTGCACCTCAATTTTTTGTATTATTTGCCCCAAGATATTTTTTGATTTCACATTTCAGTTCTTCTTTGACTCATTGATTGTTGAGTATGTTGTTTAATTGCCATGTATTTGTGAATTTTCTAAGATTTCCTATTACCAATTTCCAGTCATGCCATTATGATCAGAAAAAATAGTTGGTATGAATTAAATCCTGTTAAATTTATTCAGTGCTTTTGTGTTCCATAGTATGTCTATCCTGGAGAATATTTTATGTGTACTGGAGAAGAACACATATCATGTTGATTTTGGATAGAATGTTGTATATGCTTTTGTTGGGTCCATTTGGTCTAAATTGTTGTTCAAGTCCAGTCTTTTGCTATTAATTTTGTCTGGATGATCTGTTTATTGTTGAAAGTGAGGTACTGAAGTATTCTCTCTTGTTTTATGATAGTCTATTTTCAGATCTTTAATATTTCCTTTATATATTTAGATTCTCCAAGGTTGATTGCCTATACATTTATAATTCTTATAGCCTCTTGATTAATTAATTTTCTTTACCATTTTATTTTTAAAATATTGTTTTATTGGTGCATTGTAATTATACATCATTATGAGGTATAGTGTGATAGGAACACACATGCACACAACACTTGGTGTGTTTCCCCTGGATCCCACTCTACTCCCTCCTCTTCCCTGTACATGTCATTGAGATTGGGACTGATAATTTAATTTCTTATATGTACATAGCACTATTGTGAACTGTTGCCTTCATCATGTAAAGACCTTCTTTGTCTCTTTCTATAGTTTTTAAGTTAAATCTATTTTATGTAATAGGAGTATAGCTATCCCTTACCTCTTTTGTTTTCCATTTTCATGAAAATGCAGAAAACCGGTTCAGATACTTTGTGTAAACTACACACTGAGTGATGGTACATGCTGTCAACAGTCTCTCATCAGAAGGAGACATGATCATCAGCACACTCTCTGCACTGAATCTCTCAGCAGTGATGTATATGTGTATGAGAATGAGACAGCTATTTAATTTTGTGTATCTGTTATAGATTTTTGCTTTGTGGTTACTATGAGGCTTACATAAAATGTCTAACATTTGTAACAGGCTATTTCAAATTAAATTCTTAACTGTGGATTCATACAGCAACTCTTGAATTTTATCCTCTCCCTCCATTTTGTATATTTGATGTTAAAATTGGCATCATTTTGTAATTTGTACCCCTTGACAATTTCAGTCATAATAGTTTTAGTAGATTTGTCTTTATACCCCACCACTATAATCTACTATACTGTGAATATGTATTTCTATTACTTATACCACTGAGTTTTGTGCTTTCAGTAGATTTGTTTTTTGACCATCATACTATAGATAAAATTGCTTTATATCTCACCATTGATATCTAGTATATTCTTAATATTTCTTTTTGTTACTTACATCATCAAGCTTTATGCTTTTGTATGTTTTATGTTGTTAACTAGTAGCTTTTTGATATAGCTTAAGAACTCTCTTTAGTGATTCCTGTAAGACATGCATCATCGTGATAAACTCCTTTAGTTTTTGTTTTTATGGGCAAATTTTCATAGTCCCTCATATATGAAGGTCACCTTTACTGGATAAGGGAGTCTTGGTTGATATCTTTTTTCTTTAGCACTTTGAATATTTCATTCCACTCTTTCTTGGCCTACAGAGACTGAGAAATTTACTGATCATCATAGTCATACTCCCTTAGGTTTGATGTTTATTTTTTACTGTTTTTGGAAATCTTTCACTTTGATTATTAGGTACCTTGATGAATTCCTCTTTGGGTAGAATTTGATTAGAGATCTCTGTGATTCCTGCTAGATGTTGACCACTTTCTACAAATTTAGGAAAATTTCAGCCATTATTTCTTCAAACATACTTTCTGGCTCCTTCTCCTTTCTTTCATGAACTTCTATTATGTAAATATTGGTCTCATAATGGTGTTTAATAATTCTCATTACTTCTTAATTCTTTTTTCTTTTTACTCTTGTGGATAATTTTAAAATTTCCATATTTGAGATTACTGATTCTTTCTTTCTTCTTGATAGAGCCTGCTTTTGAAATTTGCATTGCATTTTTCTTTTCAGTCATTGTATTCTTCATTTCTATGATTTTTATTGTTTCCATTTTTATCAAACTTTTCCTTTTATTCATATGTTGTATTCCAAACTTTGTTGAATTTTTATTCATATACTATTGTAGTTTGTTGAACTTCTTCAACAGGATCCCTCTGAAAACTTTTCCATCTCATAGATCTTCATTTCCTTGTGGTCTGCTGTTGGAGGTTTGCTAATTTGTTTTAGAAACGCCATGATTTTCTGTTTCTTTCTACTCTGCCTCTGCACTGATGTCTGTATATTTGATGCTTCAGTCACTTCTGGCTTTTACAAATGTTATTTTTCAGGGGTATACTTTTGCTATTTAGTCTAACCTGTGATTCTGGATGAGCCAGCTGGCAATGACCCCTGGCATGGGTGGGCTGCTAGGCTAGGCTCTTCTGTCTACTGCCCCACCCATTTCATCAGGGCAGAAGTGCTTCCTGGACACTGCAATCACTACATATTGGTCCAAACCATAGGATGTATTCCCTGACCAGGTGGTACAGTTACTTGAGTTCTTTAATTGGACAGAGTTGCAGGTTGAGCCACAAGGTTAAACAGAGTTGTTGCTTGAGAGGGATAGGGTCAGCTGCTACACTCAGTGAAACTGCACGATTGAGGGTTGTTTCCTTGTCTAAATGGGGTCTTGTGGGGTTTTAGATTGAACTAAATGTGGTTGATACCTTTGATCAGTTGCTGCTGCTGACAATTACATAGAGCTACCACCAAGATTTTCATGATCTCTTCTTCCTTGCTCTTTTTACTAATCCCAGGTGCCCTCTCCATGCCTTCATCTCCTGTGTTTCTTGTGAGATAAGACCAGATTTGGCTTTCTGGGAAGTTGCTAGAATGTTAGGGAAGATGGATGTCTGCCTCCAGTTCTCTTTGTTTGCTTTAGAAATTATGAACCCTTAATTTAGTATGATGCACTCTTGGAAGTGCATCATACTAAATTAAGGGAGGGGAAGGGGGCATTTATCTTGTTCTTCTAATAGGACTTTATTCTATTTTGGGATCCATGCAGGTATCTCTGGCTTATTTTTACAGTTGGGGTTTTTCTCTAAGGTATTCTTGTCTGTGGGTAGTTATTAGTTGAACTTTCTGTGATGGGTAGAGAAGCCTGGTACCTCCTATTACACCACCCTGTTGATGAAACTACTTCCATCTTTGAAAAAGCTGTGTGTGTGTGCACATGTGTATGCACACATCTGCATGTATATATGTGTACACTGAGAATGAACAGGACATTTATTCCCCTCCCTCCCTCCCTTCCTTCCTTCTTTCTTTTTTTTATTTGTAAACAGGGTCTTGCTAGGTTACTGAAAGCCTCGCTAAGTTACTGAGACCAATGACTTAGTACCTGTGATCCTCTTGTCTCAGCCTCCCAAGAACTGGAATTATAGGTGTGTATCACCATGCCTATCTGACTTATTTCTTTTCTTAAATCTGTTTCTTAGGATCCACCCCTTGTATATAAAAGTTCTCATGATACTCTTTAGTAATGCCTATTTCAAATATACCAGTTCTATATCATGAATTTTCAAGAAGTGACATTAATGTTATTGAAATAAGATTTGTGAATTAGGATACTGTCATAAACTGGTTTGAAGAGAATGATTTTACAGTAAGAATGATGACACCTAGTTAGGATATGTTTGTTACTCTTACAACCATCTTGAGTTTCCTTTTCTTCCTTCTTTCATTCTCAGGTATTCAGTCTCGGTGCTCTCAGAGTAATAATTATCCTGATAGAGGGTTTTGGGGGGAAATAGTATTACTACACTGTAAGTTAAATAAAAATAAGACTTTTGGAAAACTTGGAAATTTATCATACATATCATTGTTTGTCGTGGAATTTTTATTAAGTGCTAAACAATCAGCCTATATATAGACATTTATAAAACAACTTACTTGGAGATCGATTCAAGATGGCGTCTGAGTGAAACACCTTTCCCCAGGCGCTGTGATTTTGAATCAAATTTGCCATAAAAACAGCTTCTTAACAGAAAGAAAGAAGCAACAAAAAAAGTGAAATTTGAACCACAACTAAAGAAGACCCAAAGAGCTGAACAGGGAGAGCAAAGGAGACCGCCACGCGGTGGCTCGGCGCTGGGTGCCAGGCCATAGAGCCAGGCAGGGGAGCCGGGACCCGGAGCTGTGGCGGCCAACCAGTTGCCGGGATCTACAAACACCACGGCGGACCAATGACCAGACCAGGCGTGGGGTGAGCACCTCCAGTACCCCATGCCCTACACAGGCGGGGATCCCCGCACCATCCACAGTGACTGGAACACGTGGGACGATCAGCGTAAGCTCCAGTGGGACCGCCCCAGTGCACCACTCCAGAGCTGGAACAACCCACTGCACAGCAGAGCTTGAACCCAAATGGCAGCAAACACAACTTCTTGACGGAAGGAAAGAGGAGCAGAACGGCACAGATCCTAGGGAAAACAAGGGAGCCGGCAGGTGCCGCAAACCGGTGGGCACCACCTTGCGTGCCACCTCCTCCCAGCCAACATTCTGCAGATATCAGACCTTTGACCTCCTGCGCCCCCAGTGACCGGAAGTGGAGCAAGGAACATCGGAACTCTGAGCAGCAGGGATCTGTAAGTTGGATTGCACCCCCGGGGTTCAGGGGCCCATATACAAAGGTCAGACTCAGTCACTCGCCCTTCTAGTGATTAGACAGGAGCAGAAGTACGGGAAGAACCCAATGCACATAGGACATCTGAAAAGGTCCGGTTTTTAGACTGCACTCCCGCCATCAGCAGAGGCAGAGAGAGAGAGATGCAGACAGGCCCTGTGGAGAGCCCAGAGATATAAGCTAGCAGTGAGAGAAGCACCAACGAAACCCCCTGCCTGCACTGACAGAGCAAATAAAAATGCCAGAGACACACACTCGAAAATTTAAGCTTGGTACTTACGAACTAGCAGGGTGTTTGTTTTTTTTTTTTGCTTGTTGTTGTTTTTAGGTTTGGGTTTTTTTTTTTTGGTGTTAAGTTATGTCTGGTTTTACTCTGTTTTAGTTTTGTATTGCCTTGATTTACTTATGTTTTTTTTTTTAATTTTTTATTGTAGTAATTTGTGCAATATAGCATACATCTTTGTTAAGTACGAGTTGTTAACAACATATTTGCACACAATTCTCATTTGACCCCTTCCCAAATCCCCCCCCCCCAATCCCCTTCCCCTCCCTCCCCCTCAGGATCACTTCGGTGAGTGACCTTGATATGATTGTGTAAGAACATCTT
>PVLC010015533.1:0-25042 GCA_004027655.1 Graphiurus murinus
CCTCTTCCTCTTCAAAAACCCCAAAGGGCTTCAGAGTCTCAATTAGTTTCTGTGTAAGTATGCAGTCAGTCTCCTTGGGGGCTGCTAAGCTGATAGGGGAAGTAATGCCATAGTGCTTCTGTGGCGGCTGTGTTTGTTGTGATCCCTGCGTTGTAACTGGAAACGGCATCGTCTCCTGCGCCGGCACCGCCCAGTCACTCCCCCCCCCCCCCCCCCCCCCCCCCCCCCCCCCCCCCCCCCCCCCCCCCCCCCCCCCCCCCCCCCCCCCCCCCCCCCCCCCCCCCCCCGCAACCGCCGCCGCTGCCGCCCTGGGCATGATCCACTGAGGCGGGAGGGAGGGGTTGGGGCCTGCCTCGGCCCTGGGTCCAACCCCACTCCCGCACCCGCTCCCGCCGCTTTAAGTGCTTCTCCTCCTTCCCCTTCGTCCTAACATCCATAATAAATTTTTAAATGTTAAAAGTAAACTAGAGAGCCAGGAGTGGTGGTGCAGGCTTGTAATCCCAGTACTTGGGAGGCTAAGACAGGAGGATCACAGGTTTGCAGCCAGCCTCAGCTACTTAGTGAGGCTCTCTGCAACTTAGTGAGATGCTGTTTGAAAATAAAGTATAAAAAATAGGGCCGGGGGTGTAGGTTGGAGGTAGAAAGCGCCTGGGTTCACCAGTACTGAAAAAAAAAGGAAAGAAACAATGACTGAATGATCATTTGTCTGACCTTCTTTGTTTACTCTCTAGCAAGCATGACTTTTCTCTGGTTTTGCTTTCTTTCATCTTGTCTTTTAGATTTGAAACACTCTGCTTCTTTTGACAAATAATTCCACTATTTTTAAATTTCACTGGAAAACTTCCGCAAATGAGATTCTATTGGGAATAGGCCATCCTTGTTACATCATAGCAAAGAAATCTTGATGTTTCTTGTCTCTGCCTTTATACATTGTGGGAGACCAAACTTAAAGGTAACAGAGTAGCTTAGTTGATGGAGAAAATTTCAAGGCAACAAAATATCCAAGCTGCAGCATAAGCATTACTGGCTGCTTTTATCTAAATCTACAATGAGAATCAAGAGCAAAGAGAAACAAAGTGGAATGGTGTAAGAAACTCAGTTTTTTGATCCACAGCATGAAAAATAGGGAAAAAAATTAGCTTGGACAGAAAAGAAATGCATGTAAAGGCATAGACAATGAGGGTGTAATTGCTCAAGAGATAAGTGCAATTTTTTTTTTTTTTAAGGCAGGTGCTTTTAAATCAGGACAATAGGAAAAGATTCTTTGAGGGTATGTAAAAAATTGGCAAGGCTACAGGTTCACAGTGGGAAAATACAAATATGTTTTGAAAACTTTCTGGGGCAGAATCATTCACCTTAGGGTGCCCTGTATACCCAGGACTGCCTCAGGATGTATTCCCCCAAGTTCAGCTGGCCAGACTCTCTGAGGCTACTGCATCCATGGTTCAAGTTGGCCCAGGTACTAGCAGGAGACCCTGGAAACATTCATGTAGTGGTTTTGCATGCATGCAAAATATAAGTTATGGCATCATGGCAACTTCCACCGAGATTTCAAAGAAAAGGCTGAGGCCAGCAGTGTGTTGAGGGGTCAGAGTCCTACAAGCAGCATGCAATAGGGTGATGTGTATTGGAGCTGTGGATGGAGAGCCAAAGCTGAAACAGAGACTCCAAAATGTAGAGGTGCCAGCAGCATGCTGTGCTCCTCAGGGAAAGCTGCAACCAGCCAGCAGAGCCGCACTGAGAGAGGGGCCATATGGGTTACACCCAGCAAAACTGTAGGGACTGGACTGCCTGTGCCCTTGGGAGCCCACGTCCTGCCACAGTGTGCTCCCTGGACATGGAGCTTTAGGGTTTAATGTTTACCCTGCTAGTTTTGGTCTTATTTTGGGTAGATCCCTCCTTACTATTTTCTTATTCCTTCCTTTTAAAATAGGGATGTTTACCCTCTTACCTGCCTCACAGTTGTATCCTAAAAGTATATAGCTTCTTTTTGATTTTTACAGGGACTCACAATTGCCTTTAGTTTCAGAGAGACTTTCAACTCATGCTTTTGAGCAATGCTGAAGTGGTTAAGACTCTGGGAATTTTTGGGATAAAATAAAGTGCATTTTACATGATGAGGTGAATGTAAACCTTGAGGGAAGCAAAGGGCATAATGCTGTGGTCTGGATGAGTGCTCCCCAAAGGTCCATGTCTTAAAGACTTGGTCTCTGTGATGGCACTGTTTCCAAGTGGAGGTGGGGCTGAGTGGCACCCTTAGGAGGAGGCCCTTGGGTCATTTAGGGCATGCCCTTGGAGAGATTGTGAGTCCTTGGCCTCCTCTGTCTCTCAGTTTTCAGTTTTGCTCCTCCATATGCTCCTGCCATGTCCTCCTACTGTGATGTGCTGCCTCACAGAGATCTAACAGTGGGACCAACCAGTGTGGACTGAAAACAACACAGCCCTGTGCCAACAGAAATACTTTTTTTAGCCGGGCGTGGTGGCGAGCACTTGTAATCCCAGCATTTGGGAGGCTGAGACCGGAGGATGTGGGTTCGAGGCCAGCCTCAGGTACCTAGTGAGGCACTCCACAACTTAATGAGACCCGGTTTCAAAATAAAGAATAAAAAATAGGGCTGGGGGTATAGCTTGGAGGTAGAATGCCCCTGAGTTCAATCCCTAGTACTGAAAAAAAAAAAAAAAAGAAATACTTTTTTTTCATATGTTAATTGGCTCAAGTCTTTTGTTATAGGAGCTAACAGCATGCAACTTGAGTAATAAACCATTTTTGTACAGTTGGCAGTTATTTGATCAGAGGTGATGGTAAAGTTGATCTCTGACAAAGACATGAAGCCTTTCAAAGCTGTCTTCTTGCAATAACCTCCTATTGCTTCTGTTCCCTTTAGCACTGATCACCTTTATTTATTTTTTTAACTTTTGTTGTCCAGTTCCGACCTTATTTTTCACTCTTCATCATAGAGGGAGAATCTGATATCACTCATCATTAATTGACTGGTTATTCTCTAGAGTCTACAGTGAGTTAAATGTTGCCTCTTCCCCAAAATATATCCACCCATACTGTGAACTTATTTGGAAAAAGATCTTTGAAGATATAATTCAGGTTAGGGTGATGGGATCATCCTGAATTACCTACGTGGGCCCTGAATCCAGTGACTGATGACCTTACAAGGGACAGAAGAGGAAAAACAGGAGAGAAGGACATGTGAAGGTGAAGGTAGAGATTGGAGTGATGCCCAGGCAGCCCGGAGCCCCCCAAATTGCAAGAGGCAAGGCAGAATTTCCCTCTAGTACCTCTGGTTGGAACATGGTCTTGATAACCCATTGATTTGGAGCTTTTGGCCTTCAGATGCATGATAATAAATTTCTGTTATTTTAAGCTACCCAGTTTACTGTAATTTGTTAAGCCAGCCATGGGGAACTAACAGATTTCATGAGATTCCTTGTTGATGCCAAGAAGAATGAGTGTTGATCTTTTACTATTCTGGACCTTAGTTTCCTCATCTATAAAATGAGATAATTAGATTAGATGACATCTAAGGGCCTTCTACTTGTATGAATCCTTTAGAAACAAACTTTTGTCAATTAAAAGCTGCAAATATAAATTAGGGAAAGGGATTGCTGGAGATGTATTAACAAAAAAGGGCAGCCGTTTAGTAAAATGACTGGAAGTTCTTCTCTTCATCAAGGTAAGTAAAGAATAACTTATCCCTATCTTCAGTAAATACCAAACCAAACCGAACACATGACAACCTTACTAGATAACAAAACAAAAATTTAAAACCATACTAGAGCCAGGCTTGTTGGTGCACATTTGTAATCCCAATACCTGGGAAACTGAGGTGGGAGGATCATAGGTTCCCAGCTAGCCTCAACAACTTAGGCCTGCAACTTAATGAGAAATCTGTTTAAAAAAAAAAAAATAGGGCTGGGTGGCAGGTAGCTCAGAGGTAGAAAGACAAAACAAAACAAAACAATCATACTAGATGATTTTGATCACTATCAGACTTCTCCTGTCTGGGTAAATTATCCATTTTGTTGTTAACTTTCCTTAATAAGATAACATACTGAAGTTTAAAAACAGTTTTTATTTTCACCATGTGTTTAATCCTCCACATATTCCTGTGACTGTACCTTTTACTCAGGTAAGCATCTCACCAGAATTTAGCAATATCTATCTCACTGTGCTGTGGAATCCTTGAGACAGTATAGTCCTTTAATCTCTTAGTATTATTTGTAATTGTAAAATCCTCTGTGTTTTTCATTTTCATCACTTATTAGTACCCCTTTGTAGTAAGTTTTAATGTGTGAGCTTGTAGTAGGTAGGCCAAGAACTTTCCTGTGAGGGCTCTGAATATATGTGTGCTAAATTATTAATTTTAGGGTGGATTTCTAAAGCAAACATTTTTCCAGTAAATTTATTTTCAGTATATTCCCTACTTTTTTCTCTCAGTAGCCTAATTTGCTAAAACCAAACCAAACCAAACAAAAGCAAAACTGAAACAACCTTTTTTTGTTGCTTTATTTCTGATTTGTGTTCCTGTATAGGAAGGATTTTATTTTTTATTAGTGACCTCAGAGTAGCTGTTGGGTTGAAATAATCTTGTAGTTAGGATGCACAAACCTTTCCAAAGTGTTTGTATTAAGATGTACTTTTTCAGCTTATGGTCACTGAATAGTTATCTAGTACTTTCTGTGTGACAGCAATAATAGCTCACCTCTTTCTTCTTCTGAAGACATGGTATGTAGAATGTACTACCACAAGAGTAATGATCATTTCCTTTATTAAATAACTATCTTTTCTTTTTCTTTTTTAATTCAATGTTTTAATCCAGTTGAGGTATATAGATATTTGCTTTCTAATATTTCTTAAAGATCCAGGTGTGTGTGTGTGTGTGTGTGTGTGTGTGTTAGTTACTGGGGATTGAGCTCCCAGTAACTAACATTCTGCTTCTGGGTTACTCCTTAGCCCTGTTTTATATTTTATTTTGAAACAGGGTCTCACTAAACTCATTAAACTGCTGAGGCCTTGCTAAGTTGCTGAGGCTGGCCTCAAACCTGTGATCTTCCTGTTTCAGCCTCCCAAGTACTGGGATTATAGGTGTGCCACCACATCTGACTCAGATTTATTTTAATTAAAGGAAGGTAAAAAGAATATCTTATAAAATATTCACTGTTGAACATATCTCAGTGATAGAGCACTTGCCTAGCATGCATGCATCCCTGAGTTTGAATCCCTAGCACTAAAAAAAAAAAAATTTTTACTGTTGAATTTATTATATATCAATTTCTCCTGGCACATTTTACATGTGATTTGATTGATAATACTTTATTTGAACATTTTCCCATTTATTTGTCATTTCCTATTACAAGAATAAAACTTTTCATAATAATTTCCTAATTTAAAGAATTTTCATTTCAAAGTAAGTATAATATTAGACCAAGAACAAACTGTTCCCTTCACCCATAATTTAGGGAAATTGTCAATGGAGAAAGCACTGATATTATTTGAATAATAAGGTATGGGAATTGAGCTATTTAATGATATAAAACAGAAAGTATAACATAGACCTCTGCCTAACTGATTATGTATTTTTTTTAAATCCTAGTGTTCTTTTATAAGTTCTTACTACAAAGAAGTTAATTCAAAAGAGTAACTAGTCTTAGGTATCATGTAAGATCTTTATTAGAGTTTAACATGCATATTTTTCCAAAGGAACACCAGGATACCTCAGGCTGCCTCTGTCCTTTGTGTGTGTGGAAAAGGGGACATTGAGTAGTAAGGGTCTTCTGGAGATGAATTTGGGCCATTTTCATTCCCCTAGACCTTGATTCAGGCTCTTCTGGGAACAAATAATGGGTTGTATGTGAAGTCCCTTTGGTGTCTTCCCTGCAGTGTAAGATCACCATAGACAGGATGATGGCAAAGACATAGGTCCTCAGAGTGGCTTAACAGAGAACATCCTGTGGGCGCAAGTGACATTGAGTGTGTGTTCACTTATGTGTGTATGGAACCTTTGAATATGTCTCAAGAATTACTAAATATAAACTTACACTTTGAAGCTGGGCGTGGTGGCACACGCTTGTAATCCCAGCATTTGGGAGGCTGAGACTGGAGGATCTGGGTTTGTGGCCAGCCTCAGCTACCTAGTGAGGCATTCCACAATTTAGTGAGACCCTGTTTCAAAATAAAGAATAAAAAATAGGGCTGAGGGTGTAGAATGCCCCTGAGTTCAATCCCCAGTACTGCAAAAAAAAAAAAAAAAAAAAAACCCAAAACTTACATTTTGATGTTTACATGATTTTTATAAGTATGTCTGTTCCCCCTTTGAGGTTCTGATATGTCCTCACACAGGCCCTACTACCTACTTCTTCCAAATGAAAACTGCTGACCATGCCCTCAAATACTTTCTGGACTCCTAAAATTCTTTGTCCCGTTCAGATTTCTCTCCTGTATTCTAGGTGCCTGTTCCATTGCCTATTAGATGACTACATAGGGTTATCCCATAAGTGTTTCAAGTTCAACACATGAAGACTGCACACTTCATCTACCCTTCTTCCAAAACTCACTTTCCTTAGACTCCTCTGAGTGTGTGTGTAGGGGTAGCTGGGGATGGAACCCAGGACATTCTATCTCTGAGCTTCACCCTAGTCCTATTTTTATTTTTTTAATTTGAAACAGGGTGTTGTCACTAAGTTGCTGAGAGGCTTGCTAAGTTGCTGAGGCCAGTCTTGAACCTGTGATCCTCCTGTCAAGTACTGGGATTATAGGTGTGTACTACCATTTCAGGTTCTTAGAATTCTTTTTAAAAACAGCTTTATTGAAAACAAGGAGCATGTATTTAAAGAGCACAGTCTGATAAGTTTGGACATGCATGTATACTTCTGAAAATATCACCATAATCAAGATAGTGAATATCTAGCACTCCCAAGTCTTGTCCTTTTGCATTCCCTATCTTCTATCCCTCACTGTCCCCTAGCTGCAACCACCACATGCTTTCTGTTACTGTATATTAATTTGAATTTTCTAGAGTGCAGGTTGCCAAACTATGGTCTGTGAGTCAAATCTGGCGAGCTGACATTTTTGTAAATAACGTTTTATTACATCATCTCCACTCAATCATTTATGTATTATCTATGACTGCTTTCACACTACAATGGCAGTTAAGTATTTGTTATAGAGAACTTATGGTCCACAAAACCTCCAACCCAGCCGGGCGTGGTGGCGCACTTTTGTAATCCTAGTACTTGGGAGGCTGAGACAGGAGGATCCGAGTTCGTGGCCTGCCTCAGCTACTTAGTGAGGCTCTCCGCAACTTAGTGAGATCCTGTTTCAAAATAAAGAATAAAAAATAGGACCAGGGGTGTAGCTCGAAGGTAGAATGCCCCTGGGTTCAATCCTCAGTACCACAAAACAAAAATAATTAAAAAAAAAAAACCCTCCAACTCGCACCCCAGCCCTTTTTATTTTTTATTTTGAAACAGAGTCTAAGTTGCTGAGAGTTTTACTACATTGCTGAGCCTGGCCTTGACCCTGGGATCCTGTCTCAGCCTCCCAAGTACTGGTATTACAGGAATGTGTCACCATGCCTGACTATGTTTTTCTATTTGAAACACATATTTTTAAGCAGTATAGAGCTGGGTCTTGTTTTTTATTTTTTTTAAATTCAATTTGATGATCTTTTTTCTTTTAATCTGGTTTTGAACCATTTATACTTGTATAACTATAGGTATACTTAGGTTTAAAACTGTCATCTGACTATTTTCCTTCTTTTTTTTTCTGGTCTTCTTTTTACTCCTTTTATGCCTTCTTTTGAATCAATCAAGGGTTTTATTATTCCATTTTATCTTCTTTGTTGGTCAGTTAGCCATAATTCTTTGTTTTGTTATTTTAGTGTGTAATTGCTTGGATCTGGAATATCCCCCCAAAGTCTCCTATGTTTAGAGGTTGGGCTTTTGAGAAGTGATTGGATCATGAGAGCTCTGACCTTATGAGTGGATTAGTACATTGATGGCTGAGTGGACTCCTAGGAGGTGGGATTTGCCTTGCTGGAGGAAGTGGGTCATTCCAGCCCATTTCCCTGCCTTTTCTGCTTCCTGTCTGACATGAGCTGAGCATCTTTCCTCATCCACAGCCTTCTGCTATGATGTTCTGTCTCATCTAGGCCAAGAACAATGGAGTGGCCAACCATGAACTGAAACCTCTGAAGCTGTGAGCCAAAATATAATTTTTCCTGTGTGTGTGTGTGTGTGTGTGTGTGTGTGTGTGTGTGTGACTGAGAATTGAACTCAGAGAAATTCTACCTTCAAGCTGTACCCCCCTTCCCCCAGCCTTATTTTATTTTGGAACAGGATCTTACTAGATTGATGAGAGTCTCACTTCTTGCTGAAGCTGTCCTTGAACCTGCGATCCTCCTGACTCAGTCTCCCAAGTACTGGGATTACAGGCATACACCATCATGTCCAGCTTCCTCTTTTGTTATTGTCATGTATTTTGCTCACAGTGACGAAAAGCTGACTAACACACAGTGGTTGGTTTAGGCTTTAAAGTATTAAATTTATACAGCCTACCTTCAAATGATATTATAAAACATTTGAATATAGTGAAAGAAGAACCTTGTTGTTGGGGTCTTAGCCTGGCCAGCTAGACCCCGCCTCTAGATGGCGCCTGGCAGAGTGCCAGAAGTGGCTGCAGGTGGTAACATTCTAGGGCTGCCCCACGCTAGAGCGCATGCACCAGCACACCCGGCTCGTGGCCGGCCCAGGTGAGAGTTGTATGAGGCACCTCGTGGTTCAAGCCCTGTGTGGCTTTAGGAGCCTCCACCTCTCACCCGGGAGAGAGAGGGTTACTGGCTGGAGAGAGGTTGGTTGCAGAGAGGGGGTTGCTGGCTGGAAGGAGGTTTTGCTGCTGGAGGTTGCTGGTGGGTTGCTGGTGGATGGTTGATTGCTGGAGAGAGGGGTTATTGGGAGTCTGTTGGAAAGGCACTATTTGGAGAGACTGTTGCTGTACTGTAACTGTTACTGCTTGGGTAGTGTCCTTGATCCCAGAGAGAGAGAGAGAGGTATAATAAAGAGAAGTTTGAACCAGCAACGTTCAGTTATCGTCTCCATTGGGGCCTCACGGTTGAGGGTCCAGCTTGGGGGATGATACTTGTGATAATGAACTTAAGTTTCTCCTTTCTTTTTTGAAGTATTGAGGATTGAACCCAGGAACATTCTACATCCAAGCTACACCCCCAGCCCTATTTTTCAATTTTTATTTTGAAATAGGGTCCCACTGAGTTGCAGAGGGCTTCATTAAGTAGCTGAGGCTGGCCACAAACCCGTGATCCTCCTGTCTCAGCCTCCCAAGTACTGGGATTACAAGCATGGGCCACCACGCCTGGCTAAGTTTCTCCCCTTCTGATCTTTGTTACATATATTACTTTTATGTATATTATAAATTCCAGAATACATTGGTTTTGTTAGTTTATTTAGTAATTTACTTTTTTTGTGTGTGTAGTACTGGGGACTGAACCCAGGTGCATTCTACCTCTGAGCTACACCCACAGTCCTATTTTAGTTTTTTTTTTGTTGTGGTTGGTTGGTTGGTTGGTTGGTAGGTACTGGGAATGGAACCCAGTGGCATTCTACCTCTGAGCTACACCTCCAGACCTATTTTATTCTTTTATTTGGAAACAGGGTCTCACTAAGTTGCAGAGGGCCTCATTAAGTAGCTAAGGTTGGCTGTGAACCTGTGATCCTCATGTCTCAGCCTTCTAAGTACTGGGATTACAAGTGTGTGCCACCACACCTGGCTTTATTGAGATTTTCCTGAGAAAAAAAATCCTCTGTCATTCCTATCTTTACTCCTCTGTATGTCTTTTTTCAGTAGTTAAATTAATTACAATCATTAAATCTTAAAACACAATGTTGAGCCACAAAAACTCAAGTCGCAGAATCAACAAGAATTGTTTAATTTCTGTAGTTTATAATATGCAAAAGTAAAATTATCTTTTTAAAAAGAAATATATGCATATTCCTTTTAAAAGATAGAATGCCCTTGGATTCAATCTCCAGTCCCCCCACCCCAAATAAGAAAAGTCTACAATATGCTACAAATGGATAAACCTTTAGAACATTATGCTATATGAAATAAGACAGTCACAGAAAACCATATATATATATACCAGTTATATATATACATATTATATATATATGCTACACCCCCAGCCATATATATATATATATATATATATATATATATATATATATATAACTGATAATGAATAAGAGGAACAAAATTCAGGATAATGATTGCTTCTGGAGGAAGAGCATGTGGTTATCAGAGTTGCATAGTACTAGAGGTATTATGGTGACTGTGTCCATTTGTCAGTGTAAAAATATTTTTGAGCAAAATTTTAGCATCTTTAGAGGTTCTTTCTCTGGGAAAATTCCTTGTACCTTCTTCCTGGAATATTCTTTGTCCAATTCTTTTTAATTTTATATGTCTCACCTTAAATCTTTCTCTCTGAGAAATGCTTTTACTGGAAAGCAATTTTTAATTTATTGTAGTAAGAAACTAACATGAGATCTACTCTGTTAATAAATTTTTAAGTGTACAACACATTGTTACAACAGTAATAATGTCTGGAATGGCTTGTAGAGTTTATTCATCTTGTTTAATTAAATCTTTGTGTATTGATTAGTAACTACCCATTTCTCCCTCCAGCTCTTGACAAACACCATTCTACTTTGTGTGTGTGTGTGTGTGTGTGTGTGTGTGTGTGTGTTACTGGGGATGGAACCCAGGGGCATTCTGTCTCCGAGCAATACCCCTAGCCCTATTTTTTATTCTTTATTTTTGAAACAGGGTCTCACTAAGTTGCGGAGTGCCTCACTAGGTAGCTGAGGCTGGCTGTGAACCCGGATCCTCCGGTCTCAGCCTCCCAAATGCTGGGATTACAAGTGTGTGCCACCATGCCCAGCTCCATTCTACTTTTTGAGTTTTATGATTTTGACTATTTTAGATACTTCATATTGGTGGAATCACACAGTATTTGGTTTTCTGTGACTGTCTTATTTCATATAGCATAATGTCCTAAAGGTTTATTCATTTGTAGCATATTGTAGACTTTTCTTATTTGGGGTGGGGGGACTGGAGATTGAATCCAAGGGCATTCTACCTTTAAGCTACACCCCCAGTCCTATTTTATTTTTCATTTTGAAACAGGGTCTTGTTAAGTTGCTGAGGCTAGCCTTGAACCTGAGATCCTTCTGTCTCAGCCTCCCAAGTACTAGCATTACAGGTGTGCACCACATGCCTGGCTGGGTTTTCTTCTTTTTAAAGTCAGAATAGTATTCCATTGTGTGTGTGTGTGTGTGTGTGTGTGTGTGTGTGTGTGTGTGTGTGTATGTATGTAATTTCATACTTTCTTTATCTCTTCATCCTTTGATTATTGAGGAGAATACCCTTTCTTCATTTTGTATGCTTGGTGTCCTTGTCTAAGGTTAATTGCCTGATTGTGTATGGATTTGCTTCTGGGCTTTCTATTCTGTTCCATTCATCTATATGTCTGTTTTTATACCAGTAATATACTGTTTTGATTACTGTAGCTTTTTATTTTTTAACTGGTGCATTGTAATCATACATCTTTGTTAGGTACAAGCTGGTAAAGGCATACATGCACACATTTCTCATTTAACCTTTCCCCAATTCTCACTCCACTCCCTCGCCCTCCCTCCTTCTCAGGTTCAGTTTAGTGATTGACTGATATGTTTGTGAAAGTACATCATGTGCATTAGGGTGTTTCCCTTCCTGCCTCCCCATCAGTTAAGTCACCTTCTTTGCTCATCTGTTTCTCCTCCCTGCCATAGGCCCCCTCCATCACTCCACTACAGTTTCTCCTCCTTTGTCTAGAGTTCCTCCTGTATCCCAATTTCTCCCTAGCTTCCACGTATGACGAAAACATCTGACCTTTCACTTTTTGTGACTAATCTCGCTTATTATAATATTCTCCAGTTCCACTCATTTTCTTGGAAATGACGTAATTTTGTTCTTTTTTTTTTTTTTTTATGAATGAGTAGAATTCACCAGTGAAGCCACTTGGTCCTAAGCTTTTCTTTATTGGGAGTTTTTTGAATTACTGATTCAATTTCCATACTAGTTATAGACCTGTTCAGTCTATTTCTTCATGATTTAGTCTTGGAAGGTTGTATGTTTCTAGGAATTTATCCATTTCTTTACCAGTTTGTAGTCATATGTATCACAATAGTCATATGATCCCTTTTATTGTAATGTCATCTCTTTCATTATCTGAGTTTTCTTTTTTTAATCAGATCTTATCCGAATTTTCTCTTTTCTTAATCTACTAAGGGTTTGTCAATGTTTTAATCTTTTCAAATAACCAACTCATAATTTAATTGAATTTTAAATTGATTTTTTAGCCTCTATTTTGTTTATTTCTGCTCAAATATTTATTATTTCCACCCTAATACTAACTTTGGGTTAGTTTGTTCTTCTTTTCTAGACTCTTAAAGTTTAAAGTTAGGTAATGCAAATCATTCTTCTTTTTTTTGGGGGGGGGGTACTGGGGATTGAGCTCAGGGGCATTCTACCTCCGAGCTATACCCCCAGCCCTGTTTTTTATTATTTATTTTGAAACCGGGTCTCACTAGGTTGCGGAGTGCCTCACTAGGTAGCTGAAGCTGGCCGCGAACCTGGATCCTCCGGTCTCAGCCTCTTGAATGCTGGGATTACAAGCGTGTGCCACCACACCCGGTGTCATTCTTCTTTTTAATACAGATATTTATCACAATAGAATTCTTCTGAGTATTGCTTTTGCTGTATCCCATAATTTTTAATATTTCATTTGTAAGTCAAACCTTTGTAGCATTGGAGTATTACTATTATTTTATAGTCATTCTATTTACATCTTTTGTTTTAGAAAAGAGAAAATAATTTACAACACACTATGGCAGGTACCAGCTCCCTGATGGGCATGAGGAAAGAGGACTGACAACCCAAACTTTCTAGGACCCAAGGTGGGGCATGTTTCTCATCTGGGCACTGATGGGGCACTTAATTTCCCCCGCTGGTGAATCAAGACCTGCAAGTTCTCAGAGAGAACTCAGTGCACCAGGACAAATGCTGTGTCAGGATGTGACTTTTGTTTCTACTTGTTTAACTTGAACCAGTGTAAGTTAGGGACCATCTATAGTTGCATCTTTTTAAAATTTTAACCCATTTGGGTATTTTATGTCTTTTGGTGAATTTAATCCATTTGAATTTTAAGTATTTATTTGTTGGGAAGGATTTGCTGTGCCATTTTGTTAATTGTTTTGTATTAATCTTACAGTTCATTGGTCTATTTCTTCTATTCTTTTGTTGAATTTTTGTATTGATATGATTTCATTGTCCTTTTCTTTTGTGTAAGTTCTATAGGTCTTTTCTTTCTTTTTTTTTTTTTTTTTTTTTTTTTTTTTTGTGTGTGTGTAGTTACCTTGGGGTTTACTTAAAATATAACAATTTAGTTTAAGCTGATTGCAACTTAAATTCAACCACATGTAAAAACTCTAGTTATTCCCACCTGCTTTGTGATTTTTGTCCCAATTTACATGTATTCATACTGTGTATCTTTTAACATATTTTATATTTTAATACTTTTTTTGTGGTGCTGGGGATTGAACCCAGGAGCATTCTACCTGTGATATACCCCCAGCCCTATTTTTTATTTTGAAACAGGGTCTAAGTTCCAGAGGGCCACACTAAATAGCTGAGGCTGGCCTGAACCTGTGATCCTCCTGTTTCAGCCTTCCAAGAGTTACAAGCATGTGCTACCAGGCCTAGCTTTTTTTTTTTTTTTTGTGGTACTGGGAATTGAACCCAGGGGCATTCTACCTCTGAGCTACACCCCCAGCCCTATTTTTTTTATTCTTTATTTTGAAACAGGGTCTCACTAAGTAGCTGAGGCTGGCTGTGAACCTGTGATCCTCCTGTCTCAGCCTCCCAAGTACTGGGATTACAAGCATGTTCCACCACGCCCAGCCTGGCTTATTTTTAATACTTATGTCTATTATACTAGAGTTAAAAGTGATTTACCCACCACCATTACAGTAATACAGTACTCTATATTTGTCTATTTGCCACCAGTTTCATACTTCTTATGCCATTGTGTTGCAGTTTAGCATCCTTTCATTTCAACTTGAAGAATCTCTTTAGCATTTTTGTAAGGCAGGTCTAATGGGAATAAATTCCTTCAGGTTTTTGTTTTTTGTCTGAGAAGTTTTTGTTTTTTTCCATTATTTTTGAAGGATAGTTTTTTCCAGGTATAGTAGTGTGTGTGTGTGTGTGTGTGTGTGTGTGTGTGTGTGTGTGTGTGTGTTTTACTAGGGATTGAACCCAGGGACATTCTGCCTCTGAGTTACCCTAGTTTATATTTTTATTTTGAAACAGGTTCTCACTAAGTTGTGGAGGGCCTTGCTAAGTTGCAGAGACTAGCCTTGAACCTGTGATCCTCCTGTCTCTGCCTCCCAAGTACTAGGATTACAGGCATGTACCTCCAATGCCCAGCTCAGGTATAGTAGTTTTTTTTTCTTTCAGCATTATAACTATATCACCCACCTCACTCCTAGCATGTAAGACTTATGCTGAAAAAAAAAAATCTGCTAATAGTAGGACAGCTCTCTGCATGTGACGAGCTGTTTTTTTGTTTTGTTTTGCTTGCTTGCTTGCTTTTAGTGTTCTTTCTCTGTCTCTAACATTTGACAATTTGATTATAATGTTTCTCATTGCAAATTTCTTTGGGTTCTTCCAATGTGATGTCCTTGGGATCTTCTAGATTCCTTCCCCAGATTTGGGGAGTTTTTAGCCATTATTTCTTGAATAAACATTCTATTCTTTTCTTTCTTTGTCTGAGACTCTCAGAATGTGAATATGCATCCATTTGATGGTGACCTACACATCCCTTATATTTTCTTTAACTTTTCCATTATTTTTCCTTTTTCTCCTCTAAATTATCCCAGTGACCTATTTTCATGTTCACGGACCCTTTTGCTACCTTGATCTAGTCTGCTTGATCTTTTTCAGCTATATGATTTTTAAAAAAGATTTTATCATCTCTGTTCTAATTCTGACTTTGTTTATGCATTGTTCTCTTGACTTTACCGAGCATTTTCATGACAGTTATTTTGAATTCTATCTGTAAAGAATATAACTTCATTTCTTTAGGATTGATTTCTGGAGATTTATTTTGTTCCTTTGTTTAGAACATCTTTGCCTGATTCTTCATTTCCTTGATTCTTTGTGTTGGCTTCTGTGCACTAAACAAAGGAGAACCCTCCTCCAGTCATTAAGACTTGCCTTGTACAGGAGAAGACCTTTACTAATCAGCTTGGCCAGAGATTCTGGGGGCCTCTATCAACTCTTTCTCTCCTCTGGGAGAAACAGGAAGCTGTTCAGTTTTGTCCACTCACTCTGTGAAGGAGCCAGGGATGGCCTGGTGTGGTCACACATACCTGAAATTCCAATACTTGGGAGGCTGAGACAGGAGGAACAGGTTTGAGATCAGCCTCAGCAACTTAGTGAGACCCTGTTTCAGAATAAGGAGGACTGGAGGTATAGCTCACAGGTAGAATGCCACTGGGTTTGATCACCAGTACTGAAAAAAAAAGAAAGAAAGAAAAAAGAAAAGTCAGCGAGCGATGCAGAGGAATTATGGTATTGACTAATCTAAATTTCCATCTCCTTTTCCCTCAGGCAGCTAAACTGTGTTAGTCCCATCAGAGCTCCATGACTGGAAAGACAGAAGCTTGTCCTCTGGGGAGCTTCCTCAGAAAAGTTGGAGCATGTATTATTCCCCAACACATAAATTGTCCCTTTCCTTCCCTGGGGAAAGCTTGGAGGAAGGGGCTGTCATCTTGATCATGTGGTCCTGTGCTGGGGTTAGAGATTCTGGCAAGAGAGTGTTCCAAATATTCCTGCCAGCTTCAAGTGAGTCTGACTTCACATTTTTCCTGGGTAGAGTGTTTCACTTCTTTTCTGTCCATGAATTATTGCTGTGTTGATGTTTGGGGTATATTGGGGAGTGGGGGTGGGAGAGAGGACCCAAGGTTTCCTAGTTCACCATATTGTCACTCTGTGTACCTCTACCCTGGCTGCTTTAAAAAATGTGTTTTTCCTCTCTCATTGTGGTATTTTTTAAATGTTCATATTTATTGAAGCCAATTATAAAAAATTAGGCTTGCATTTTAAGTCTTTTTAAATTTAATATCCTGGTTATTAATTTCTTTTAGATTTCACAAAAGTATTTACAATGAATTGGAAAGTAACAACAACCACTATCACAATGAAAGGATTCCCTAAACATTGAGTTATGGGTAGGACTAGGTTTTTTTTCTGTGCTGTTTTTAATTCTGCTTTGTTA
Source organism: Graphiurus murinus (assembly GCA_004027655.1). NCBI lineage: Eukaryota > Metazoa > Chordata > Mammalia > Rodentia > Gliridae > Graphiurus > Graphiurus murinus. Next base: position 16,401 of record PVLC010015533.1, read on the forward strand.
AAAAAAAAATAGGTATATTTTACATACCATAAAAAATGTTTAAAGTATACATTAGTGAGTTTTAGTTTATTCACAAGGCTGTACAATCATCAATACCATCTAATTTCAGAATATTTTCATCACTCCAGAAGAACTCTGTACCCATTATTAGTCACTCCCCTTCCTCTCTCCCCTGCCATTCTTCAAGCCATAGGCAACCAAGAATCTATTTTATGTCTCTATAGATAGTTCTGTTCTAGACATTGAATCACAGAATGTCTTCTTTTGTGACTGACTTCTTGAGCATAACGGTTTCAAGGTTTATGTGTGTTGTAGCATGTATTTCATTCCTTTTATGGCTGAATAATATTCTTCTATGGATATACCAGTTTTTGTTCATCCGTTCATCTGTTGATGGACATTTGGATTGTTCTCACTTTTGGCTAGTATGAACAATATTGTCACCATTTGTGTATAAGTTTTATGCATATATCTTCAGTTCTTCTGGTTTTATAGGTAGGGAAGAAATTACTGGGTCAGATGGGAATTCTATATTTAACTTTCTGAGAAACTGTAAAATAGTGTTCCAAAGCACCTCTACCATTGTACATTCCCATCAGCAGTGTGTCAGAGTTCCAATTCTTCACATTCTTGCTAACTCTTATCATCTATCTTTTTTATTATAGTCATCCTAGTGGGTATACAGTGGTAGCTCATCGTGGTTTTGATTTGCATATCCCTAGTGACTAATAATGCTGAGCATTTTTTCATATGCTTATTGGCCATTTGTATTTCTGCTTTAGAGAACTATCTCTTTAAATCCTTTGCCCAATTAAAAATTAGATTTTTTTATTGTTGAGTTGTAAGAGTTCTTATATACTCTCTTTTTTAAATTGGTGCATTGTAATAATACATCTTGGTTGGGTACAAGCTGGTAAAGGCATACATGCACACATCTCTCATTTAACCCTTCCCCAATTCCCTCCCCATTCCCTCCCCACCCCTCCTTCTCAAGTCCAGTTTGGTGATTGACTTTGATATGATTGTGCAAGTATATCATGTGCATTAGGAGTATCCCCCCCCACACACACACACCTATCACCTTCAGTTAAGTCACCTTCTTTGCTCATCTAAGGTTTCTCTTTCTTCATCTGGAGTCCCTCTTATGACCCACTTTTCCCCTAGCTTCTGCATATTAGGGAGAACATACAATTTTTTACTTTTTGTGACTGACTAATCTCACTTAATATAATGTTTTCCAATTCCATCCATTTCCATACAAATGACATGATTTTGTTCTTCTTTATGACTAAGTAAAATTGTATACATATCCCATAGTTTTGTAATCCATTCATCTGTTGATGGACATCTTGGTTGGTTCCATGGTTTGGCAATTGTGAATTGTACAGCTATAAACTTAGATACACATGCATTGGTCTGATAGTTTGGTTTCCATTCTTTTGAGTAGATACCTAGAAGTGGTATTGCTGGACCATATGGTAGGTTCTCATTTGTCTGAAGATCCTCCATACTGTTTTCCAAAGTGGTTGCACTGATCTGCAATCACACCAACAATGTATTAGGGTTCCCACTTCTCCATACCCTCACCAGCATTTGTTGTTGTGTTTTTGATTGCCATTCTATTTGGGGTTAGGTGAAATCTCAGGGTAGTTTTGATTTGCATGTCTCTGATTGCTAATGATGTCGAACATTTCCTCATACATTTATTGGCCATTTGTATTTCTTCTTTAGTGAAGTGTCTATTTAGATCATTTGCCCATTTTTTGATTGGGTTATTTGTTTTCTTAGCACTTAGTTTCTTGAGTTCTCTGAATATTCTCCATATTAGTCTTCTATCGGAGGAGTAGCTGGCAAAAATTTTCTCCCATTCTGTGGACTCTCTGTTGAAGTTCTTGATAATTTCCTTTGCTGCACAGAAGCTCTTCAGTTTAATGCAACCCCATATATTGATCTTCCTTTGAGTTTCTTGTGCCTTTAGGGTCAGTTTGAGAAAGTTTTTACCTGTGCCTATGTGTTGAAGTGTTAGACCTATGCCCTCTTTAAGTAGCTGCAAGGTCTCTGGCCTGACTTCCAGGTCTCTGATTCATCTTGAATTGACTCTTGTGCAGGGTGAGAAAGTGGGGTTGATTTCCATTTTCCTGCATATGGTTAACCAGTTTTGCCAACACCATTTGTTGAAGAGGCTATCTTTTTTCTAGTATATGTTTTTGGCTCTCTTGTCAAAAATAAATTGACTATAAGTTTGTGGGTTTGTTTCTGAGTCTTCTATTCTGCTTCATTGATCTATGTGTCTGTTTTTGTGCAAATATCATGCTGTTTTTATTACTATGGCTTTGTAATATAGTTTGAAATCAGGTATTGTAATGCCTCCTACATGGTTCTTGTTACTAAGAACTACTTTGACTATTCTGCGCTTTTTGTTGTTCCAAATGAATTTAAGGACTGATTTTTCTATGTCTGTGAGGAGTGACCTTGGTAATTTAATGGGTATCACATTGAATCTGTAGATCACTTTGGGGAGAATGGTCATTTTGATGATATTTATTCTGTCTATCCAAGAGCATAGAAGTTCTTTCTACCTTCTAAGATCTTCTTTGATTCCTTTTTTTTTTTTTTAAGTTTTCCTTATAGAGGTCTTTTGCTGAATTTGTTGATCAGTTTTATAAGTTTTTTGGCTGACTTTGTTGGGTCTTCTAAGTATAGTATCATGTCATCTGCAAAAAGGTATAGTTTTAGTTCTTCTTTTCCCATTTTTACACCTTTGATTTTGTTCTCTTGCCTTATTGCTCTGGCTAGAGTCTCAAGTACTATATTGAACAGAAACAGTGATAATGGACATCCTTGTCTTGTTCCTGTTTTTAGTGGGAACTCTTGCAGTTTTTCCCTATTTAATATGATGTTGGCTGTGGGCCTATTGTATATTGCCTTTATAATGTTGAGATACGTTCCTTCTATTCCGATTCTCTGCAGTGCTTTTAGCATGAATGGGTGTTGGATCTTGTCAAATGAAAGATCTGTATTATCCTTGGCCATCCATAATGCCCTGCTCTCATTCATAAAATTGCTGAGTGCTATTCCTGGTTATTGTGTGGAAATTTTCTACTCTTGAACTAAGATGTTCATTTATTATGAAAGCTGAATTCATCTTTTTTTTTTCTTTTCCCTGCTTATTTTTTCAGGTAAAGCATTTTTAGTTTTATATGTCGTTCTTTGGGTGGAGAATAAGGTTATTCAATAAGTTCTTTTTGGTTTTCTTAGCTTTTTTGACACTAATTGTTAATACAGAAATATTCAAAGCAAAGGCCAGGTTCTTTAAAACAATAGGTTTTAGAATGCATTCTTTTAAAATCCTGTTATGTTGATATTAAACTTAATTGTTAAAATTCATCAATTTTTCTATTTTAAATATCTTATTAATTGTCACTTAGTATATAATGTTTACTATTTATTAGCATAGGTCCAACTATATATACTAATTTCTTAGTGCTTACATTTTCTCAGTAGACGATCATAAAATCACTCCTACAAGAAATCCTACATATTATTCTTGGTCATTAAATCAGTTTGAGTCCAATTAGGAGATAGAGACAATGTAATAGATTAAATGGAGAAGAAATTTAATAAAAAGTACTATTAAATACTAACAAATAAATAACTATGAGATATGAGAAAATTATATGTGGTTCCCTAGGACCCTGAGAGATTGTCTCAGGAAGGAAGACAAACTAGGAAGGAGTGTCTTCTCATCCCTGCCCAAGGCTGGGCTTCACACTTCACTGGAGAGAATGTAGGTCAGCACACATGATGGCAGGAAAATTCACTGGTTTGACTGAGACATCTTGGTCTGCCATTTTTGGCAAGCAGGAAGCAGGCCTCTAGGGTGCAGGTTGGGCAAGGTGATCAGCAGCTGATGGTGAGGCTGAGTAGCAGGAGCAGGCTTAGTGGGCAGGAGGCCTTCAGAATGCTTGTCTTTGTGTGGTAATTCTTATCATCAGGCCAGGCCAAGGCTTTAAGGTTGCCCAGAAACTGCATTCTGGGAACGTTGCTGGGGTAGAATTACAGACCCCTCACATTCACAGTAACTATCAACAGGGAGAGCCCCTTTCTCCAGCAGTGTCCCTCCAGCACCATCTCCCGAGAACATGTCACATCATATAAAGGCAGCATGGCTAAAGAAATTCTGCCCATATGGCAGAGCATCTCTCTTATGGAGGGTAATTTTGGAGCTGAGACTATGAATTGACAACTGGTGCATGCATAGTTTCACCATACTGTGGACCCCCCTGTTTTCTCCCTCATTACTATTTAATGTCAACTATGGACTGCACCTGGATTCAATCCTCAGTAACACACACACACACACACACACACACACACACACACACACACGTAGATGTTTCCTGATTCTCTGCTGAGCCTGTGTGCTAATAAGAACAGATACTTCAGGTGCTTCAATTTCTTAGATCAAGTTTGTCTAGTTAGCATCTTTTCCTTGTGAATTTCTTAACTTTTCATCCCCAGATCAATAAATAAACGGGACAGATGTCTTATACTCTTTTCCTTAGTTTAGTCTGTCAGCAATATCTTCCCATTGGCTGAATGGCTGCTAATAGCATGTTTGGGATCTGTAGAACTCTACTGCTGTGTGCTAGCAGGGTGGCAGAAAGCTATGCCAGAATTGTCATGCTTGGAGTTCTCTACTTTTGCACTCCTCCACAGGGGTTTCTTTGTTCCCAAATGGATTTTTCCAACTGTAGTTTTAGAAATCTGTTGTCTCAGCCCATATGTAGTGATTTTTGCAGAGAAAGGTAGGATACTGAGATTTTCTCATAAATGTCTGTAAGGTCAAGGCTTATTACAAAGCCATAGAAGACAACACCTTTTTCTTTCTTTTTTTTTACTAACCATCAAAAGGGGTAGTGCCCATGCAGCTTTTCTCACTTCATAGCGATGGTGGCTTTGACAGTCAGCCACTTGCCTTCCCATTTATTCCTTTTTTCCTCGATCACATTTCTGAGTGTTTTCCTGCACTGCAGATTGCAGACGTGTACTCCATTCTGGTTGGGTCTCTGTATGCCCTGTCAGCAGCCATTGTTTCTCTGAACATATGATTTTCATGCTTTATGCTCTCTCTTCTAACCTATTACTATCTTCTACTAGCTCTGTAGAGTAGCTCCCAGCAGATAAGTAGGACTTTCTAGCTTAAGTGAAAGTAGACATATAAAATTTGTACTTGATCACCTAAGAGAAACTAGACACCTAACAGAGCCCCTCCCCCAGCCCCCAGCATGCCCTGTTTTAGTTAAACTTGTATATTGGGATGATTCTAAACTCTATGGTTCTAGAAGGGGCCTCTTTCAACTGCAGTTGCCTGTGTCTCCTGGGTTCAAGGAGTCTTGTGCCAATTTGTTGAACAGAGTGACTCTTACTGTATCTGACCTCGTACAACAAAGGAGGGTTTTTCTTTTTCCAGAGTATCTGGGTGATGTGTCTGGTCTTGGTCATAGGGAGCCCTCTGCCCTGGTCAGGCTGCTCACCTTGCCATTCCTCTAACATCCCACCTCTTCCCCAGTGTGTTTTTGCACAAGGCACATCACTGTCTCTTGTTCAAGTCCCGGCTGCCTTTGAGTTTACATTCCATGGTTGCTGTGGAGCCTTCTCCAGCGCTTTCTTTTCTTTTTTTTTTTGCAGTACTGGGGATTGAACTCAGGAGCATTCTACCTCCGAGCTATACCCCAATCCCTATTTTTTATTTTGAAACAGAGTCTCACTAAGTTGCAGAGTACCTCACTAGGTAGCGGAGGCTAGCTACGAACCCAGACCCCTCCAGTCTCAGCTAGCTACGAACCCAGACCCCTCCAGTCTCAGCCTCCCAAATGCTCGGATTACAAGCGTGCGCCACCACACCCGGCTTCCCCTGTGCTTTCAAACTTTAGTTTTTCCTGAACAACTATACTATGTAGTCTCTAACCACAACTAAGGATTTATTTTCCTCTGTGTCCAGAGATGTTTGTGTGACCCAAACTGGATTGTAAAAGTGAAGTGCATTTTATATTTCCTCTCTTCCCTCTGCTTGTTCACTGACAGATTCTTATTAAGATATATAAGAGGTTTTTTTTTTTTTTTTTTTTTTTTTTTTTTTGCATGTATCTGTCCCTTAAAACAGAAAGTTTGGGCTTAGGTAGTACTAAACATGGTTTTAAAACTATACAGCTATTATTCTCTTTTCCAACTGGCTGCAGTGAATTCATAAGTGTGGCAGATAGCTTTTCTATTTTTGGCTTATGGTACTTACAGAAATGTTCTTTTTAAGACAGTTCTCACTGTACCTGCTGCCATACTCCAGGGTTTTGAGCTGTGGCCTGGGGCAGTGTGGTTTATAGAAATCTGTTGGCAAAGGGCTCCTACCCTGTACAGTTCTTCAAGATCATGAAGAGAAGTTAGGTGTGGTGGCTCAACTCAAAGGCCCCCCCCCCCCAAATGCCACCCCACTGGGGACACAGCATTCAGTTCATAGCATGACACTTCAAGTAAGAAAAACAGAGCCTTGGAGGAGAGGGGACCAGAGAAAGGAAGAGAAGCACCAAGAGGAGAGAAACCAAAGAAAGTATGAAGAAGCACAAAGGAGGGGATGCAAAAGGCCTGCCTCCTTTACATCGGCAATGCTCAGACGCAGGGATCCTACCATGCCAGCTGTTAGATCTGATCTGCTTCCACCTCTGTCTGCCAAGCAGCAATACCTTCTGTTATGTGCAGAGAAATAGAGATACTGTTATATTTTAAACCAAGTTCTTTGGGCAGATTGGCTGGGTTCTGTTTGTTTATTTATTTATTTATTTATTTTTGTGGTACTGGGGATTGAACCCAAAGGATATCCTACCTCTGAGCTATACCTCCAGCCCTATTTTATCTTTATTTTGAAACAGGGTCTCACTAGGTTGATGAGAGTCTCACTACTTGCTGAGGCTATCCTCCCTCCTCCTGTCTTAGCCTTCCAAGTACTAGGATTACAAGCATGCGTCACCACACCCAGCTAATTTATATTTTTATCAGATCATAGAGTCTACATTTGTCCAGCTTTGGAGGCAGACCTGGGAACCCAAACATGTAACAGTGTGTGTGTGTGTGTGTGTGTGTGTGTGTGTGTGTGTGTGTGTGTGTGTTTTACTGGGGATTGAACCCAGGGACATTCTATCTCTGAGATATACCCTCACTCAGATTTTTATTTTGAACAGGGTCTCACTGAGTTGTGGAGGGGTTTGCTAAGTTGCTGAGACTGACCACAAACCTGTAATCCTCCTGTCTCAGCCTCCCAAGTACTAGGATTACAGGCTTGTACCACTGCACTCCACTAAAGTATGACAATTTTAAACATTCCCTTTCCATGTGGCACTTCAGGATGAAACTGAAGATATATATATAATTTTTTTTTTTTTGGTACTGGGGATTGAACCCAAGGGCATTTTACCTCCGAGCTACACACCCAGTCCCATTTTTTATTCTTTATTTTTGAAACAGGGTCTCACTAAGTTCTGGAGAGCCTCACTAAGTAGCTGAGGCTGGCCTTGAACCCGGATCCTCCAGTCTCAGCCTCCCAACTACTGCTGCTTTTTTTTTTTTTTTTTTTTTTTTTAAAGAAACACAAGTAAAAACCACAAGCAGGCTGGATTGATTTGGATAGATCACCAATGATGTGATTTGTTGCATTCTGTATTGCTCACATTCCTGATCTGAAATTGCTATTCTTCCATGGCTTAGTTAACAGTAGAAAACCAAAGACAGTTTTCCTTACAAATGTGATTGAGTACAAAGATTTCTTGTCTGACCAAGAAATCAGTGATATGCACAGTGAGTGATTTGCTAGTCAAAAGATGTCCATGAGGCTGTCATACACCAGTGATTCCTGACTGGGAGGGGGCTGCTCCTCAGGGGGTATTGGATAATGTCTGGCCACATTTCTGATTATCTTGCTTGGGGAGGAGCTGCTACTGGCACCTAGTGAGGGGTAGAGACTAGGGTTGCTGCTAAGCATCCTACAGTGTGTAGGACAGCCCCACAACAAAGAATTATCTGGTCCCAAATGCCAGTAGTACTAAGGTTAAAAATCTGTGTCACAAATATATGCAGACGGTGTGACTTAGACTGACTGATAACTATTTCATCAAATTGGGAAGAACCCAAGATGATGCTCACAATAGTGGCTACTATCTGTGGGTTTTGAGGGGGACTGTTTTCTTCCTTTTAGCTTTTTATTTTGAAATCATTTATATTTACAGACTGGGTAATTTTCATCTCTGTTTCCGTAGCACTTGGCATATGGGAGGCTTTGCTAAGTGCAGAACGAAGTAAAGAGAATGAAGAAGGGGGACCAGATCCTTTTAGGTTTCACTTCTAGGTAAACTGAGGAGTGGTCCAGGGCTGAGAGCAGAGAGGAAGGTCTAGAGATGAGATGTTTGGTCTCCTAGAAGCACCCAGCAGGTTGCCCCACATGTGGCTTGGGCTGATGAGTTCCAGCACATTGGAGTTAGAGAAAAGACTTCCTCATCAGGCCACTCATGAACGCACCTTGTGTCTAGAGAGGGATCGTTATACCCTTAACCTTACCTTGTCATGAAGAATGGCCAAGACAACCCAGTTAGGCC
>PVLC010015533.1:25142-37263 GCA_004027655.1 Graphiurus murinus
GTACTGGGGATTGAACTCAGGGGCATTCTACCTCCGAGCTACACCCCCAGCCCTATTTTTTATTCTTTATTTTGAAACCGAGTCTCACTAAGTTGCGGAGTGCCTCACTAGGTAGCTGAGGCTGGCCGCGAACCCGGATCCTCCGGTCTCAGCCTCCCGAATGCTGGGATTACAAGCGTGCGCCACCACGCCCAGCTCAGGCCATTTATTTTTAAATATGTGTATGTGTTCTGATTAAAACATGGAAACTTAGGGGCTGGGGTGCTCACTGGTAGGACACATGCTCATTAGCATGTGCAAAGCCCTGGGCTCAATTACTAGTGCCAGCAAGGGATGTGGTGGTGCACACCTCTAATACCAGTACCTAGGAAGATGGCAGGTTTGAAGTCAGCCTCAGCAACTTAGTGAAACCCTGTTTCAAAAATTAAAAAGGCCAGGGGTATAGCTCAGAGGTAGAATGCCCCAGATTCAATCCCTAGTAACACACACACACACACACACACACACACACTCTCTCTCTCTCTCTCTCTCTCTCTCTCTCTCTCTCTCTCTCTCTCTCTCTCTCTCTCCCTCCCTCTCTCTCTCTCTCTCTCTCTCTCTCTCTCTCTCTCTCTCTCTCTCCCTCCCTCCCTCCCTCTCTCTCCCCCGCTTCCTCCCTCTCTCTCCCTCTCTCTCCCTCCCCCCTTCCTCCCTTTACTCCCTCCCTCCCTCTCTCTCCTGCTGGTACCACAAACAAAACAAAAAACTCCTGAACATTACGTTTCCATGAGAAATGAAAACCATACATAGAAACCTAGTAAGTGAGTGTCTTTCATAATTCTTTTTTTCTTTGCATGGTGCTGAGGATTGAAACTAGGTACCTTCTATCACTAAGCTACACCCCTGTCCCCCAGCCCTGTTTTATTTTTGGAGACAGGGTCTTGCTAAGTTGCCTAGGCTGGTCTCAGACTTGTGATCCTCCTGCTTCAGCCTCCTGATTTGCTGGGATTATAGGGTACACCACTGCACCCAACTGTGTTCTCCATAATATTTTATTATAAATTGATATATTGTAACATGTGCATTAACTTACTGTTAAAAATAAAAATGAAGTTATAACTTTATAGTATACCATTTTACTCTACTAAAACCATGGATGTTCTTTGTTCCAATATGGTGAGTAAATCATTTAAAGTTGTTGTCTGTAAATTAAGAACTATAGTAACCAACCTTCTACTTCAGAGCCATGGAACAACTCATAAATAGGGATTAAAATTTAGAAAATATGTTGAATTTTTTAGATGAAATTTATTATACACCCTGCAATATTTTAGTTGATTATAACAATGTTGAGTGATTCTATTACTAGTTTGTCTAGATGTTACTGAAATATTTTTAAGAACATTCTGAATTCTCAGAACCATTTATTATAGCTAATGTTAATATAGTTTGTGTAACTCTCTTAGAATTTAACCATCTCTTTTGTGTCCCACAGGCAAATATGTGTACCAGCCCATGACCCCTGTGGAACAGCTCCCAAGCACTGAGATTCCTGCCAGGCCTCGGGAACCCACAAACACCATTCAGATCTCAGTCTCGCTCACTGAACACTTTTTGAAATTTGCATCCGTCTTCCAGCCTCCCCTTCCCCCTGACTCACCAAGGTACTGTATGATTTCAGACCTCTTCATTGACAACTATCAGGTGAAATGTATTAATGGGAAGATGTGCTATGTGCAGAAGCAGCCGGTGCCACATTCCCACAAGATGAGCCCTGAGGAGGTCTCTGCACATGATGCCTTAATTTCAAAAGAGAGCAATACACCAAAAATAGATCACTGCTCTTCTCCTTCAAGTTCTGAGGACTCCGGGATCAATGCAATTGGGGCCCACTATGTGGAATCATGTGATGAGGACACAGAAGAAGGAGCAGAACTGAGTTCAGAGGAAGATTATAGTCCTGAGAGCAGCTGGGAACCGGATGAGTGCACCCTTCTCTCCCCTTCACAGTCTGATCTGGAAGTGATTGAAACAATAGAAACCACCGTGTAGGAGTCCAGACAGGCACCCAGGCCTCTCATCCTTGTGAGCTTTTTGTACTTTTGTCTGATGGATCCTTTTCCAATGCTGTTGAATATTGATATTTTCTACCCTTCCTCTACCAACCATAGCAGTTCAGTGGTCTGCTGATTAGTGTTACTCTTAAATTAGTCTTTTAACTAAGATATTCTTTTTATTATAAATGTTTTCTTTTGTACCTTGACTTACTTTCTATGTAGCATCTGGTGTCATGAATTATGACCCAGCCTTAATTTCACTGGGAACTTTGAAAGCAGTAAAGTGATGATCACAGAGTATCGTGGATCAGATGGAAGAGCTACCCAAAATGAAGGCAACAGTATTTTCCAAATTATCAATCTTCTGCAGAAAGACTTTTCGCACCCTTTTGGTATGCTCATAGCACCCTATCCTGCTGGGCCCATCAGAAAGGCAGCTCACTTGTGGGAATGGAGTGTGCACTGGTCATTGCTGTTTCTCCTCTCTCTTCACTCTCGTCTCACCACCACCTAAACTGGGTCTGGACCAGAGGTGCTTCAGCTTATGACTGGGAGATTGCTGGAGGCCATCTTGGCCCCTGGTGACAGCCAGTATCTGCACAACCCACCATGATGGGAGCTGAGCTAGACCTTCACCTAAGAAGAGATGACCTCTTCAGTTTCGTGTGTACTCCAGCTTTAGCTGAACACTTGCACCCTGCAGGGGCTGTGAGGACACAGGACAAATAAGAGCTGATTCCCACATTCCAGTAGGGGTCATGACACATGCTAATGGTACCCAGGATGCCCTGAGAAAGTAGGGGAGGAGAGATGGACTTGCCTGGGTTAGCTGGGGAAGGTGCTGGGGCATTTGAGCAGGCTTCCATGAGTTCCCCAACATTTCTCTGCTTTCTTTAATCATCCTTCAAATCTGGGGAAAACATTTAGGAAGTTTTTTAGATATTGTATTTAAGAGGCAGCCACATTTGTCATCTTAAAAATCAATCAATAGTTTTAGTTAGCATGGAAATGCTAAAAGACAGAAGTCCTTTAGGGATTAGGAATGAATCTAATAGGTTTGATTAATTCTGCTTCATTTGGTTGTATGAAGCATTAGAATGGCTAGGTGAGAAATGGATTAGAATATCAGTATAATGCATGGTTTTTTATGCAAATACAAAGGCAGTTGAAATAGTTTACTGCTAAGTCAAGAGAAAATATTTTGTGTAATATTCATTCACCTTACTACACTAAAACCACAGTCCATTGTATATGTTCTCTTCTTTCACCTCAGAAAATAGTGAATAATTCTTATTTAGCTGTCATCAGAATTCTATTCCTAATCCCCATTTATACCAGGTATTCTCATGTAAGTTATTTGGCATTTCTTCAAATCTTCTGTGAAGCATAGTTAAGAATCCAGGAACTTTTAAACATGGCCTAATGAAATGAGAACCATCAATGTTGCAGAGGGAGAAACACTTGACACCCTAACTATTTGGGAGTGTGCTCCTGTGGCAGTATCTTGTGCTCTGTCAGCATTACCGCACGTCTCTTCTGTGTCTTGTTAGTTTGTATTTTAGGAAAGAAGAGGCCCATTGTATTCTTTCCGGAATCCTCTATTTGATATTCTTCACAAACTACTCAAGGAAGAATCTGCTTTCCTAGTTGTATGTACAGTTCAGTGACTTACTAGAACTTTTTGTTAGGTTTAGGTACCCAAAACCATCCACTGGGCTTAGAAGGCAGTGTACATTTTCCTTGGAAAACAGCATTAATTGAAACTTTCTGTGCTAGAGGAGAATGTAGCATAAAGTTCCCACTTACTGAAATGCAAAGACTCAACAAGTCAAACCAAGAGATGCTCCAGGAGCACCCAGGCCCAGAAGAGGGACATTGTGGGCCTGGTGGGGGCTGGGGGGCTTGCCCTGGCCTGATGTGGCTCAGTGACCTGGGACATCTGATGAGTCCTGCCTGAGGGCAGGCAGGAAGCCAGTGCCTGTGAGCCACACCTCAGAGCCATCCTGTACTCAGGGTTGTAAGGGCCCTGCTAGTGTCCCTAGGGGCCACATCAATGGGCAGCCTCTCTACAGGATTCCTTTTGGTTTTCTGTTATGGGCCCCCCAGCCACACACTTTAATCAGAGAGAATGATTAAAGGGTCTGTAGCCATGCAGCCATGGAAACACATCGGCATGGGACATGTTTCTAAAGCTGTGGGGACAGGGTTGGGCCCTTTATCAGTAGTATCTATGACTTTTGTTCAGGTTCCTGTTTTTTAAACTCCCTAACTGCCACTCAGATCAGCCACGATTTTAATGGAATTTTTGGATTTAATATTGATTGATAAACACTTTAAATATTTACACAGTCTGTTTATAATTAAAAACTCACGAAGCTTCACATATAATCTATTTTATAGAATTGGAGATGTTCCATTGGATTCTAACTATCAGATACTCCTTGATCTAAAAACAGCCTTTTCTAAATAAGCACAAACAAGAATTTCTCTTGTCCTAGCACTATTAATAATATTGCTCTGAAATATGATTGAACTGAAAATTGTTTCTTTACGCTTGCATTCTGAAACCACCTAAGAGGCTATAAAATGTGTAATTTCAACTTAAAATCTAGGTCTGTTCTGTTTTATATGAAACAGTTTCTCTGTAATCCTGATATATTGCTAATTTGCATAAGCATATTTATAGGCACTTTAGGAACTCTTTAGACTGCAATGTGTACTATAGACATTAAGCACAGACATGTTAAATAGGCTTTTGATTAATACTTGTACAGAGAGAGAAATGAAAGCTTTATCATTTGGACCTAGTAGAATGCTCACTTGGAGCACAGGTTGGACCATGTGGATGGATAAACTGAAACCTGGCACCATTCCTACTTCGAGAAAGTTGTTACACAGGCTATTAGGTAGAAGATTAATTCCACTAAGTGTGGAATGTAGCTTTCTAAGCTAACCAGGATTTTAAAATTTAAGTTTCAAATATGCTCATAACTTTTATGAGAAATGACAAAGCAGTTAAAATGCCTTTGTGGTTAAAACTATTTGGTATATTAGAAATAAGACTTCACTATCAATTCCAGATACTTGTTTCATCTGGAATTTTAAAGTATAAAATAAGAATTTGAGAATAACTCTAAGAAAAACAGTTGCTTGATTTTCTGGAAGACTTGCAGTTCAACATAATACAATATGAAATACAAAAAACAAAACCACTAAGACCAGAACAAACCACATAGTTTCCTGACATACTTTTTGGATTTGATATAGGATTGATTTCATTTCTTAACCTCCACTTTGTGGTCAGTTTGAAACATGATAATTCTTTTGGGACTGATCATAACAAACTCCTCTTAGGCAAATTTAATTCTCTATTTTGGGAATAGGATGCAACCAGATAGTTTAGAAAGCTGTCAAAACATCCAGGTTAGTTTGGCAGTATAGCTACAACTGGGTAAGAAAAAAGCACAAGTTAAACAAAATAATATTTATACAGGCAACTCTTGATTACTCCCACATTCTGTTTGCAAAGTTTATCACATTTGGTTTTTTTTTTACACGAAGAAACAGTTAAGCAGTTTTCTTTCCTACTCTTTGTCCAGGGGAGGTGTGAACTGGAACAAAGGAAGCAGGTTGTGCTTTCCTACAATGTCTCTTGCTGTGGAGGAGGAGGAGAGGGGAGAAGGCAGGTGAGCTCCCCTGTCAGAGCTGCACATTCCAGGGACAGCAGTTTTTCTCAAAGCCAAACATCAGTACAAGGGCACTTCTCCAAATTAATTCACCATTTAAAATTTTTGTCACTGCTTCTTGGTGTGACTTGGTGTGAGCGTTTGAGTGTTTTGGGTAAGGACTCCACTTCACTCTGAGCACTGTTGATGAAGCGGAGCCCTTACTCACCGGGACCAGCCGAGGCTGCGCTCCATAGCATTGTGCTCACATCCACTGTTTAAGGCTGTTTGTACTTTATGATATTTACTTATTGAGCTTTTTCTTTCTTTAACTTGTCTATTTAAGCTTTTTAAGCACAATGTTGACTCTTCTGTAACATCCTCAAGTTATATTCCATTTTCCTAAGACAGCTCAGCTTTCCTTTTATGTGCAATACTTTAGGAAAATACTGCCTTGTAAGATAAATGGGACTTCTTTTTTCTTTTGTACTAGAACAAATCTGCTATCTTGGAGTGTGAAATATTTCTACCCCACCCCACCCAGTTGGAGAAGTCTGCTGATTTAAATAACAACCACAATCTCCACAATGTGAGCTAGAAACAAAAATTCAGATTTGCAAAATGTGAAACATTTATACTGAGTGTTTACCATGTGCTAGGAGATAAGCAATTTATGTCCACTATTCCATTTAAACTTGCAGACTTTATGGAGTGCAGGTAAATATTGTTACCTACAATATGTACTTATGGTCACCACTCATGATAATGCTCAGAAATCTTTGTAATATGAACTTTTTTTGTTGTATAAACATTAGGTTTATACTGAATAAAACTTATATTCCCCACAAATAGCATTTACTTCACACAAGTTACAGACTTCGTATTTGATTTACCTGTGCCATGTACAATGTTCTAACTGGAGGTTGGGCGGTAGGGGAGGTTGCTGCCCTGCAAGGCCTTGGTGGTCACTCGTTTGCCAAGGCTTGGAGTCCCAGTGTCAGCATGGTGAGTACAGGGGTGTGGTTGGTTTTATTTTGCATACCAAACTAGAACACCTTCTGGGGTTGGCTCCTACTGACTGGGGTTGGCTCCTAGGGACTGCCATGGGAGTTCTCAGAAATAATATCACTGGCAGTATTATCAATAATTATAACTCGACAGCTACTTTACTGCTTTCTGTGCAGATCTTCAGAGCAACCTTGTGGGGGAGATTCAGCATCCTCTTTCACAACTTGGGAAGAGAGCGCAAGGAGTATGTGTTATTGCCCACTGCTTGTCGAGGAGTTGGAATTTGACTGGCTGGCTCAGGAGTGCATACTCCTGGCCCTTTGTCTGCATGACTTCATTGCTGTCCCTAACTCAGCGAACACCTTCCCACAGCCTGGTGACTCGTCTTCTCACCTGCACAGCTGCTCCCCAGACCCTCCCTTCTCTCCCCCTTTCCTGTGCTATATACAGACCCTCCTCAATACATGTACACACATACACATGGTTCTGCATTTGTCTCAGTGATAAGATAAGGTCTTTACTTTTTTCATGTCAGTTATATCCTGATTTAGCACTCAGGGCTGCTTTGTTGCCTCACAAAAGATAACATCTTTTGGCTAGGCATGGTGGTGCACACCTGTAATCCAATTATTGGAGAGGGGGGGCAGTTTAGAGGTTTGCAGATTCAAAGTCAGCTTCAGCAATTTAGACCCTGTTTCAAAATTTAAAAAAATAGATCTGGAAGTGTAGCTTGGAGGTAGAATGCCTCTGGGTTCAAACCCCAGTAACCCTCCACCCACCACACATACATACATATTCTTTTAGAGAGACTCCTGCAGAGAGCTAATCTCATCTACTGCATGTGCATTCTGTTAGTTTAACTACATAATTGTATTGCCAAGTTCTGGAAGGCATCTTACAAATGCTGACTACACACACTTACCCTGCAGTAAACTTCAAGCTAGCATATCTTCTTCATTACAATTCAGTCAGTGGGAACTGGTAATGCCTTGAGCCCTTGGCATCCCACCCAGTGTGGTGCTGAATGAAGAGGGTAAGACAGGACCTCAGGACTCAGTCCTGCTTCAGTAGGATTCCAAGAGGCACAGGTATTGTTCAGGTGGAATTCTTCAGGAAACAGATATGGGAAGTCGATGGGTTATACAACAAAAAAGCAAAGCCAAATAAATATACCAACATTAAGTGTTTTCTTGATTTTGTTTCTAATTCTCTAAAAAGGAATATGAAACTTTTATAATCAGAAATAGCCCAGTAAGTTAGTTTGAAGATGGCAAGTCCTAGGACAATGAGTGCAGGTAGAGCCTGATTTCCCTGGGTCTGTGGGTAGAAGGGAAAGTTCAGGCAGTGGCCATACCTGCTGTGCACCCACTGGGAGGGTCTAGGGGCAGTGAGCATGTGTGCTGAAACTAATTGGCTTCCACTTAGGACTGATCCCATCCCAGGTGCCACAACCATGGCTGGAATGTTTGTGGCCATGTGTATTTTTCCTGTCTCAGTGCCCAGCCTCAATCCTCTCCTTGTGAATCTGGAGATCAGCTTGAGCTCGGGAGTGGGGGGAAGTAGGGGAGGGGAATCAGCCTTGATTGACATCTAGCCCATCCCCTGGTATAAAACCTCAGTTGGTTTCTCTAGGACAGAAATCTGGAGCGAGCTCTTGAGAAGATGACAAAACAGCTTGTGTTTTGGACACCACAGCACATGAACGGATCCCACAGTTCACAAAGTGTTTCCCCAGGTGGCAGCTTCTCTGACAACTGTGCAATGACAGGGATAATTTTGTGAGTTTACAGCTGAAGTAGCCAAGAGTAAAGGCCACTCAGCTGGGTAAACAGCAAAGCTGGAGTTCTGAGCCCCAGTCCAAGTCCAGCCTGCACAGCTCTCCCACGGGCCAGCCTCTGGGCCAAACCCTGCCCTTGCTTTCCTGTGCCCATCTCCAACCCACAGCTGAAGCCATCAGCTTACTCTGGAGCCCACCCATGTGGAAACAACCCTGGCCACAGGCAAGCACCAAGGGGACTGTGGCTCAGCGCTCTGATTTTGTGCCAGCCTGGCTGGACCTGGGTCTGGCCCCTTTATATCTGTGTGGTGCTCAGGTGTGGCTCCGGGATCTAAGAATTAATCCTTGGGAATTTGGCTCAGATCCTAGCACTCTGGGAATCAGCTGCTTCCATCTCCTCCCCATCCTGCCCCCCTGGGGCCCCTGTTACCAGCTGCTTCCCTGGTGATTGCTCCCTGCAGAGCCACCCCCCCCCCCCAGACTTGCCTCCCAGAGCTAGGCTGCTCCAGGGGACTGTATCTGGTCGCCCTGCCATGGGCATTTGCTATCTGCTGTAGCCAGGCCTATGCAGTAAATAAAAGGCCAAGTTTCCACCCTCATGTTTAGAATCCTGTGTAGACCATGATGCTAAATCCATAAAGCAAATGTCAGCACATTTATTCATCTGCAGAAGGCCATGGAAAAACATCCCAGCCCATCAGCAAGGCTGCTCCAGACAGCTCAGGAGCCCTTAGGAAGACCTGGAAGCCATGTGGTATCTGAAGGGTGTCACTGAGGCCTGGGAGTGATCTACCCTGACAACCCAGCCTGTTAGACCTGGGAATCAAGAATGAGGTGACTCTAGCGTGATTTAGAAGTTTCTCCGGGCATATAGGAGAAACCAGGGATTTGGGTTTTCCAAGGAACCAGGGCCCCAGGTGACTGTGTGGCCAAAGATGTCTGTGGAAGAAGTCACTGGAAGGACATGAGATCACTTGGGTCCAACTAGAACTTTTCTCAAGTCTTTCAGATGACTGGGAGCCCAAAGGGGCTCAGTTCTGCCCACAAGGACTCTCCCCATAATCAACACGTCTAAGAGTCACTGAGAGGCCGTGAATTCCTGTAGCTGTCCTATGTTCCCCGACTGGCTGGCTGTGCCACTCAGAGAAGGACTCCGTCATGGAGAGGTCAGCAATGGCGAGTTTGCAGGGAAGGAGCTGGCTGGAAACCATCTCAGGTGGAGGTGTGGGCAGGTTATGGGAGTGCTCAAGACGATGGACCTATTCCTAGAGAGGAATAGGCAAGCCTAGAGGCCCCCAAGCTTGCAAGAGGCTGAGATGTGGCCTACGAAGACTAGTAGGACCAAATCCTGACTTTTGAGATGGGTACAGTGCAGAGTTCTGAGGGGACAAATAGCAGCAGCAGGGGCGGGACTGCTGGCTTCTCAGTGTGAAACCAACCCCCTCACCCTCCCACCCCCTGGCCAGGCACAGCCAGCTTCCCAACAGCAGATCCTGCCAGGCTTAGAGTCCAGCTACCCCTGGCTGGGGAGGGGGCAGGAAGCAGATGATGTATGGATCCTTGCATTAGAGAGAAGCACAGGAAAGAACTTTGGGGGAGGTGGGTCTATCTATCCCTCTGATGCTGTAGACATTCCTTCTTGCAAGCATTAAATATGCTTACTCCTTAACCCTGCAAAATGATTCTGAAGTCTATACCTAACAGAAACAAATGCATAGGATCAGCAAGAGACAGCAACGAAAATGGTAGTAGGCCAGCACTGGAGTAACCCAGATGCCCATTAACAACAGACTGGATGACATTTAGCGATGGGAATGTATAACATGGGTAACTCAAACATTGGTTGAAAGAAAACTTTTTTTTTTTTTTTGTGGCTCTAGGGATTGAACCCAGGGGCACACTACCTCTGAGCTATACCCCCAGCCTCCTCTCTTTAATTTTGAAACAGGGTCTCTCTAATTTGCTGAGGACCTTGCTAAGTTGCTGAGACTATCCTTGAGCCTCTAATCCTCCTGTCTCTGCTTCCCAAGTATTGGGATTACAGGGGTGTGCCATGCCCAGCAGAAAGAAGGCATTTTCAAAATATCATATGGCTTATAATTCCATTGATATGAAGTTCAGAACAGGCAAAATATGCTATAATAAGTCAGGCTACTGGTTAACACGGGGAGGTAATGAATGGGGAATTCAGGGTACTCCTCATTTCTATGTGCTTGACCTGGGTGATGGTCCTATAAGTGTTTTTCCATGGAGAATGAACCCAGCCATGTGCACAGTGTGTGAACATTTTTGTCAACAAGAAATTTACTTGAAAAAGAGTGATGTGCTCACCTCAGCAGCACATATACTAAAGTTGTAACGATACAGAGAAGATGAGTGTTCTGGTCAGCATTCTTACAGCATAGTCTAAAGGCCTGTGCACATACCTTTGGAGACGGGAGATTTATTTGCTCATGGTTCAGTCCGTGTGAGGCTGGGGGTCACGGACCTCAGGGCATGGGAGCGGGAAGCAGAGACAGGGAGAACACATGGGCTGTGCTCCTCACATCATGGAGGCCAGAAGCAAGAGAGAAAGCTGAGGTGGGAACCGTATATAATCCCCAGGAACCTACCTTCTCTAGCTACACCCTCCTGGCCCAGGCCATCACCCAAATAAATCCATTACAGTGGATCCACCCACTATTGGGATCACAATCCTCATGACTCAATTATATCAACTCCAATTTATGAGCTCTTCAAGGGGCCATTCAATTAGCATGGCCCCTGCGCAAGGATGACGTGCAAATCTGTGAAGCTTTCCATGTTTTTAACAAATAAGATTAGATCTAAAAAAAGAACTGAAGAAATGATGGCGATACCTATTGTTTTAAACAGAGCCTGACATATACTTGGTGTTCAGTGAACAACTTCACTGTGCTAGGGAGGACATGGAATGAACTAAACACAAGCCATGCTAGGTGGGGGTGGGGGCGGGCCAACACGCTCCCCCTGTGTGGTGTGCAGCATGAGAGCCAACCTGCTGTTCCCCTCAGGGATCTGAGGAAAGTTCTGGAGGGTGGGCCTGTGGAGGAGGAGGTGGCAGGAGGGTGGCTCTGGATGCCCCAGGGAGGAAGGGGCGGCTGGGCTGTACGATGTGATGAGCACCTCTGGGTTGGGGCGGGCTGGAGCTCAGTGGTGCTCAGACGCCCTGGGTCCCGCTGGCCTGCCCAGAAGATGAGGCCTCTTCTGTTTTCTGGGCATAGACATCTGCATCTGTAGCTGCATCTTCAGGAAAACATTTTCAGCAGGCAGAGCTGAGTGGAAACACACTGTTTCTAAAAGGATCCCCGAAGCTCTGAATTAGTCACTAAAGCATTCATTACAGAGACTGTAGTCTCCCCTCTTCCACCCCCTGCCCCCAGGCTCTGGCCGGTCACATGTGACCTTTGTAAGGCATTTTCCCACCTACTCCTGGGCATCTGTGGTGGATGGAGAAGGCAAGAGAGCCAAGAGTTGTGTGAAGTCTCTTTTATAAAGCCCTTTATCTAATCATATGCTCTCCCTAATATGTGGAAGCTAGGGAGAAAGTGGGACATAAGAGGGACTCTAGACAAAGAAGGAGAAACAGATGAGCAAAGAAGGTGACTTAACTGAAG
>PVLC010015534.1:0-31000 GCA_004027655.1 Graphiurus murinus
TTTGAAACCGAGTCTCACTAAGTTGCGGAGTGCCTCACTAGGTAGCTGAGGCTGGCCTCGAACCCGGATCCTCCGGTCTCAGCCTCCCGAATGCTGGGATTACAAGCGTGCGCCACCATGCCCGGCTTTTCAGAAATACAATTTTATCATGAAGCATATAGTGTCCTAATGTAGAAATGCTCAAACAGAAAAGTCATAGAAAGATTCCTAGAAGAAATAGTACCTGAGCAGAGGAGGATTATACATTTAGAGAGTCTCTGTTTGGTTTGCATAACTTGGTAAGCAGACACAGTGGAAGACAAGAGTGTGAATCTGCTCAGGGTCTATGGAGAGCCAAGTAAAGTGGCTGTCAGGAAGCCAGGGCGTAGGAGTCCACAGAACTGGCTTATAATGAGGCCTCTAGGTTGGTCACTAGTCCCTTTGGATGGAGTCCAGCGGGAAGTTCCTCATTTCACAGTCCTCTCTCACTCTCTGCATTAAAATTATGGCTCCAATGTATTCTTGTTTCACAGCTTTTCAAGGAGGAAACATACCAAATTGACTCATCTAAATGCTGATAGTATATTTTGCTGGACTAAAAAGCATTAGAAATATTAGCTTCTCTTATGAAACAATGTGGACTTAACATGATAACGATGAAATAATCCTACTTAATTCAGTTATCACTCTATAGACCAAGAAATGTCTTAGAGCGAATGTTTACCCAAGCCTCACCGTAATTAAATTTACATTGCTAGCTCACATATTGACTTGACTAAGCCGATTTCATAAGAGTGAATGATTTGGGTGGGAAGAGACAGAAAGATGTGATTTTCTTTTTTTTTTTTTTTTTTTTCGGTACTGGGGATTGAACTCAGGGGCATTCTACCTCCGAGCTATACCCCCAGCCCTATTTTTTACTTTATGTTGAAACCGGGTCTCACTAAGTTGCAGAGGGCCTCACTAGGTAGCTGAGGCTGGCGGCGAACCCGGATCCTCTGGTCTCAGCCTCCCCAATGCTGGGATTACAAGCATGTGCCACCACGCCCGGCTAAGATGTGATTTTCAAGGGGAAAAATGTATCAAACTGACCTGCAGAATGAAATTTAAAAAAAAAACAGGTCACATTGAGCATTTGTGTGCATTTTTGCCCTAATACCTCTTGGTTAAGTATGTCTTCCAAGTGTTTGTACTTGAGCGAATCTTCCTCAAAGTCTAGTAAAGCTATTGCATACTTTAGCAAACATTATTTTTCAACTGTATTCCTTTTTCTAAAGAAAGTATCTTGCCTGAGGTGGAAACATATTGAAATATCTGAGACATGAAGACCTAAAAGAAGTTGTTTATTTCTATATTTGTTCTCCATTTTTTAATATTCATACTTAATTACAACCTTAGGGAAACCTTCAGTACTCCATCTGACCTACTTCAAATCAGCGGATAAAATAGCAAAGATCTCCCTTAAGCAACCATTTATAATAACTTTGACTTTTTCCCTCAAACCCAGAGGAAATACAAGGCGTGACCCTGGGCCAAGTTTGTCAGGAACTACTTGTGTTAATCTTATTCACAAAAGAGTTCAATTGGAAAAGCATATCATTGATTATTATATACAATTTGTAATAAGGACCTTTGATTAGCTATGGTATGAGTGCTTTGAATGATAAATGTGTTATTGTATTTTTCTTATTTAATTGGTCAACATTAAGTATCTTAAGAATTTGGCAGGGTTTTTGAAAATGAAATTATAGATAGCCTCATTTGGCATCTGAGCTTTCCCAGACTAGATCTAGGCTCATGCCTTACTCTGCAGGGATTCCCCCTAATAATGACAAGCTGGCTGGCTAACTCCCCTGCTGCTTGACACACAGCACATCCAGTTTTAAGTACTGTAGGCATGTCATCTACCTGGGTCAAAGCATTTTATCCTTCTCTTGAATTTGGGGACGGCAACAGGATGTCTGCCAGGAAAGAAAGGTTCTTCCTACAAGGTCTAAAGACTTAGAGAAGATGGCGGTAGAGGAATTTCTGGGGCGTTTTTCCTGGCTACATCTTCATCTCCTCTACATACATATTAGGTGCTTGGAACACCTAATTTGTTATCAAACCACCTTAAAGATACTCAACTATAGAAACCCACCCTCCAGCCCCATCTCTCTTAAGAGCATCATGAACCTTCAAGTGCCAGGTACCAAGCTCTTTGCTGTCTATGGGCTCTCTCATGCGAGTGTTTCCAAGTTGGTCTAGAAATGCCTTCTCGATTTTTTTTTCATGGCCTTTCTCATCTTGGTCAAATGACAACTCTATCCTTCCAGTTACTCAGGGCCCAAACCTTGAGGACATCTTTGACTACTCTTTTTCTCTTATATCTATGGCTCAATTTTCGTGTGTTTTGGGGGAGGGGCTCCCTTGGCTCTGCCTTCAAAATATACTTAGAATCTGAACCTCTTCTCACGGCCTCCACCCCATCCTGCATCCCAGACACCAGCCTCCCTCACTGGATGATTGCAGTGGCCTGACTGGTCCCCTGTGTTCACCCTGGCCCTCCTAGGTTCAGCTCTTAAAATACAGCTACAGCTGGGCGTGGTGGCACATACTCGGACTCCCAGTACTTGGGAGGTTGAGATAGGAAGATCACAGGTTTGAGGCAGGCCTCAGTAATTTAGTGAGACCCTCTGCAACTTAATGAGACCCTGGTATCAAACAAACAAATAAAGTAAACAAACAAGGATGGGGTATAGCTCAGAGGTAGAAGGCCCCTGGGTTTAATCTCCTCTTCCAGAGGCCTCTGAGCAGGTTATTTAAAGCTGAATCCATACCTGCCCCAAGCCCACCAAATCCCCGTTTCCTGGTTTATTTTTTTTCCACTGTATTCATCACCACCTGATACATATCACTATACAGTTCACTAACCATGTAAATTCCACAAAGGCGGGAATTTTCATCTGTTTGGTTTGCAACAGTATCTCCAGTGCTGAGGACAGAACCTGGCCCAGGAAATAAGTATTTATCAGTAAGGCAGGAGCTGTAAAGCTGCTCACTGTTGTGAACTCTTGGGGGGGGCACCTACTGTTTACAATATATGCAGCATGATTTCTGCTTTGCCCCACAGTTTGTGGCATCCATCTTCACTCCCCAAAAGAGCACACAGGGAGTTTTGCCATAGCCAGGGATGAATAAGCTGTCTAAATACATCTAAGTACCCGTTTAGCATATATTTCTCACTTGTTTAAGGCCTCCCATTTGGTGTTTATGAAAAGATGTCATGCTGAGTACTAGAGGAGCAGGAAGCCAGTGTCTGTCTCCGGCTTCTGTCAGCATCTGCTAACAGAAGAATGCCAATTAGCACGTGGCAAGGCCCTGAAAGGAATCAGACTGGGCTTAAAAGGTACCAGGCAGTAGGTCTGACACAAATTTAATAAGCTGTCTCCTACCTCTGGAGCTGGTTTTGGGGAATGGAGTTCTGTCGGGAGGAATTCTGACTGCTTTAGTGAATTGACAGGTGAGCCGCAGTGTTGATGCAGACACAGCTACCCCCGGAGGTGACCTCTTCGGGAGGAGTGGAGTCCGACAGGCCAATTAACCATTCTCCTGTCAATATGTGGAAACGTCCAGCAAATTCCATGGCAACGTATTTTCTGAGTTCGTTTCTGGTGTGAGGAGAAGCTCACATTCTCACAGAGAAAACAAAGCACAAGAAGGAAGCTGAGTGGGATGGAAGTAGGAGGGCTGGACTCTCACGATACCCAAGGGGAACGTTGAGAGAGTAAGCGTGGGCTGGCGCACCACAAGCACTGTGTGAACGGTGGAAGGCAGGACTGGGAATGGCAGTCAGAGATGGCAGCTGGGAGCCGGGTGTGGCGGCACACACCTGTAATCTCAGTATTGGGGAGGCTAAGACGGGAGGATCGCAGGTTTGAGGCCAGCCTCAGGAACTTAATGAGATCCTGTTTCAAAATTAAAAATTAAAAAATGGGCTGGGGTCATAGCTTAGAGGGGGAATGCCCCTGGGTTCAATACCTAGTACCATAAAACAAACAAACAAACAAACAAACAAACAAACAAAAAAGATGGCAGCTGTTCGTCTGGGTGTCAAGAGTTGGGCACCACTGTTGAAGGGCACCTCGATCCATCCATGTTTTCTGGAGCACCTGTTGCTCCTCTCCCCACCTCTGTGCCTCTTTGCTTTCCATTGAGAGTCTGCATAATGCTAAACCCAAGAGGACTGCAGAAAACATGCTGATTTCAAGCCAATCCTCTTGGCACATTATGCTCCATATTGTTAGGAGAAAAAAAGGAGGGGTGGGCTTTTGCCATTGTCATCTCACCAACCTAATTTCTAGCTATTAATAAAACCAATGAAGAAGACAGGACACTGGAAAACAAATATCTAACATGGAGCACTTACCACCTACCACACCAAATGGGATGCCTTAACTCTTATAATCCTCCTAATGACCTCTGAGTTAAGATTACTGAATTCTACCTGACCCAGGAGCAAACTGAAGCACAGAGAGATTTAGAACGTGTCCATGATCACACAGCCAGTGGATGGCAGAGCCAGGGATCCTACACGGTACTTCATTTAATTCAGGCAACAAGGCCCTGAAGTAAGTACTGTTGCTCCATTTTGCAGATAAGAGAATCAAAATCAAAAGACACTGATTCCTCACGAAGGCCATATAAGTAGGACGTTATGATCAGGACCCACTTCTGTCCGGCTTCAAAGCTTTTGGCTGTGCTTCTTGGGTAAGGCTTACTCTTTTTGATTTATTATTAATATTCTAAATTTGGAATTACCATACTGTTGCTGGAAGTAGGCATCCAGATATCACTGGGTGTTAGGTAAAGATCCTATAATTTTACCTTTATAATTAAAATAAAAAATAGCTGATGCACTAGAATCTGAGTAGCAGCACATTAAGCGCAGCCAAGACTGACGACCATTGGCCCCGTGACTGCATTCTGTGAGTCTGCGCAGAGCCAGGTGCTTTGCTGACATAAATTACAAAGAAGCGTGCGGTCCCTGGGAGGCAGGCCCGCGCAGACAGTTTCCTATGGGACTGCTGCTTGAGGCTATATGACAAGCTAGTGGGTAGCCTGCTGGGATGGATGTTCACCCAACACCAGTGCTCTTCGCAGGGCTATGCAGTGCTCTGCCAGTGCTCAGGGCAGAGACCACCTGCTAGCAGGTGCCTAGAAAACTTAGGTGCACATTTTAAAAATTTGTAATAGAAGATGCTTGCCATTCCTTTGGGGGCTTTTGAGTGTGAGCTCAAAGGCTGAATCCCTGCCTAGGCTTGTCCAAATCACAACAATTGCCACAAACAATAGATCTGGTTCTCTGGTCCCCACACCGCCACCTCAACTTCCCTTCCCACCAGCCATCTCAGTAAAGAATGCTATTACTGGTCACCAGGAAGACCCTTGAGATTGAAATACTCATCATCAATATGATTTCTGTTGATAAGACAATTCCAAGAACATATCCTATACAAACCAGGTCTGACAGCACCTTCATACCTCTGCTGAAAAGTAAGACCTGGGAGCCATTTGTCCCACATGCTCTTCCTTATGCTTAAGGATATAGTGAGATTCGTTTATTCATTGTTTTAAATGTTCACATCCATGCACTTTCTGGCAGTTTCCAGAAAGTATTTGCTGACAGCAGAATAAGAATAACTGAATGTGTCAAATAAAAACATTTTTGAAAATAGGAGCTGCATTATTATTTTGACAGCAATCAGAATTTATGTCCATACACATTATTCTAGTTTATAGTCTTATGATTATTTTTATTCTCATGGAAAAAATATCCCACTGAATTTGGCACCAAGTATTGGGTCTGTTCTTTTTTTCTCTCTTCTGTTTCTCATGTCTTTTCCTCCCTTCCTTCCTTCTTTCTTCTCATTTCTTGTCTTTTTCTTTTACTATGTCTCATTTTCCTCTTTTTCTTTTACTAAGACACTATCTGTTTCATGATAATTTTAGAACTAGAAAAGTCTAGAATTTTTAAATTTTATGGTAGAAAATCTTTAGCACTTTCTCTCATAATCTCATATATTCTTCACCATCTCACAGTCTAGAGTCCATTGATATATGACATGTTTAGTCTGAAAACATATATTTCATCATTCAACTCAGTTTCTAACATTAAGTTTACATAATTGCTGTCACTAGTCTTTCTTAAATGAGTAACACCCTTCTGTGTTACTCCTAAGGCTGTTGCCATTTCAGTAAATGCTAGCCTGTTGAAGGGAGGGAGATATCTCATTCAGTACACCAAACCTCCATGTACTTCTAGGTTACTTTAGGTGTCATAAAATATTTCATAATATAATAATATTGTCACAACTCACATTCCGAATCATGATATTTAATGTGTTCCTGAGAAATATCTATGTAACTTTAAGCTAGGTTTGCAAATATGTATCTCATTAGTAAACAGTGTGTTAGTTGTAGGAACAAGTGTATTAGTCAGCTTTCCATTACTATAATAAAATACCTGAGACAATCAATTTGTGAAGAGAAAAGATTTATTTTGGCTCACAGTTTTAGAGGCTCTAGCCCATGATAGTTTTGGGCCTGTGGTGAAGCAGCACATCATAGCAGGAGTGCATGGGAGACTGGGAGTCAGTCTTTCTGGCTCCAATGACCCAAACAACTAGGCCTCACCTCTAAAGGTGCTGCCACCTTTCACTCATGACACCCTGGAGAACAAGCCTTTAACATATAGGTCTTTGGAGGACATTTAAGAGCCAAACTCTATGTGATAGAGGAATATCACATAATTTATACCTCATTCCCTGGGATCAGGTTTTCTCTGCTTTAAAGGATGGTGACAGCTGGGCCTGGTGGAACAAACTTTTAGTCCCAGTACTTGAGAAGCTGAGTCAGGAGCATTGCAGGTTCGTGGCCAGCTTTAGCAACCTAGTGAGGCCCTCTGCAACTTAGTGAGACCCTGTTTAAAAATTAAAAAACAAAAAACAACAACAAAAAAAACAAGCCGGGCGTGGTGGCGCACGCTTGTAATCCCAGCATTCGGGAGGCTGAGACCGGAGGATCCGGGTTCGTGGCCAGCCTCAGCTACCTAGTGAGGCATTCTGCAACTTAGTGAGACTCGGTTTCAAAATAAAGAATAAAAAACTAGGGCTGGGGGTATAGCTCGGGGGTAGAATGCCCCTGAGTTCAATCCCCAGTACCGCAAAAAAAAAAAAAAAAAAAAAAAAAAAACAACAACAAAACCATAAAATAGGGCTGGGGATGTGGCTCGGAGGTAGTATGCGCCTGGATTCAATCCCATACCACACATAAATAAATAAATGAATAAATAAATAAATAAATGTAATAAATGAAGTATTGGAATCTATTAACTCAAAGAAAGACTTTTGTCTCTCCTCCTAAATTGAGGACATTCCAGCTCAGTGGTTTTTGGACTAATATGTGAATTCATATGGTGGGTGACTCCGAATTCCATAGATCCTTACTATTCAGAGTTATTTTTTATAGCTTACTATTGAAATATTAAATTTAAAATTTGATATTTATTGACTAAAACTAGCAAGTTTGTTTAGTTTATTGAAGATTCTAAATCAGTATTCTTCTAAAAATATGGCCCTCACACAGGTCTCTGACTTTACAAAGGTCCTACTGTGCATGTACCCCCCACAGACTGCAAAATTTGCAATTGGAGAGGAAGGGGTACTTTGTTAGATTGTCATTTTTGCTGTCTTGAATCAGTTGTAATTTTTAATTGGTGCTATTTTTGCTTTTTTAAATATAAATTACTCTTTAACCTGTAAAAAAAAAAAAAAAGAAAGAAAAAAAGAGCCAAACTCTAACAGCAAGATATACATAATTGTTGATTGATTGATATAATGCACTAGTATGAAGTTCTAAAATCATTGCAGGTCTAGGAATTTAATCCAGGTATTACTCTTCTCAATCTATTGTTTAAAAAAATGAAAATAATAGCAGAAAACTACATTCAACCTTTCTCAGTCTTTAAGTGAATTAAAAGGTTAAAAATCAGTGGTTTAGGCTGAGGAGTAGCTTAGTTGTAGAGTGCTCGCCTAACGTGTGTGTGGCTCTGAGCTCTATCCTTGACACCTGAAAAAAAAAAACCAAACAAACAAAAAAACAAACCAATGGTTTAATTACTAGCCAATCAAAGATGATTCAAAGTTTCTCAAGAAGAAACTTTCTCTAAGGCAGAACTATTTATTTTATGGTAAACAGAGAATAAACAGTCTTTTTCTGTAGCATTAATTGGTTAACTAATTAATTAATTTGTGGTACTGGGGATTGAACCCCAAAGCATTCTACCTTCAAGCTATACTCCCAATCCGATTTTATTTCTTATTTGGAAATAGGGTCTCACTAGGTTGATAAGAGTCTCACTACTTGCTGAGACTGTCCTCGAACCTGTGATCCTCCTGTCTCAGCCTCCCAAGTAGTGGGATTACAGGCATGCGCCACCACACCCGGCTCTTTCTGAAGCATTTAAATTGGCAACTAAAGCTTCTACCCATTAGAGCATAGTACTAAACAGCCAATAATTTTCTCTGGAGACAAAAAATGTTGTAGCATTTTTTCCCCCATTTTATATTATGGCATTCTTTTTCCTAAACTGTTATTGTTTGTTATTACTGCTTATCTTTATTGGTTAAATTATTTCCATGACAGTGTGATCACTTTTGAATAGTTGATGGGGTTCAAAACATATTATCCCCAAATATGGCACCTTGGCATTTAAGAAAATGGCAGAAGCAGGTCACTCTCACCTTCCCCAAGAGAAGACCCTCATTCCGAGAGGTAGCCTACCTCTTTCTGAAGAAAAGAGAACTACCTTATTTCTTAAGACACAGAGAAGATCTGAAAAAGCAGGCCTCCCTAAGTTCCCCCCAGTTTATTATTATTAGATCGCACCCCTTTGTAAAATCATGTTTCTCTGTGACTGTCCACCTCTGCGTCAAACCTAAGCATAAACATACACAAGGTTACCTGTTTCTCTGGATCTTTATTTCTGAAGGCTCCTGTGTCATAAAAAAACATATTAAGTAAATTTGTATGCTCTTCTTTGTTAATCTATCTTTCATTATAGGGGTTTCAGACATGAACCTAGTGATGGTTGAGGAAAAGATATGTTTCATTCCCTATAATTATGTATGTATGTATGTATGTATGTATGTATGTATACAATTTACGAGAGGTCATTGATTTGGACTAATCTCTTGCACTGGACCCCATCAGACCAAAAAAAAAAAAAAAAAAAAAATAGAGTCATTCATGCTAAAGTTCCATATCACTAAGCAGAAACCAAGTTATTTTTATGACTTTCTGAGAAATTAGAAGAGAGACAGAGATAATAGCCAAATTCCCAAATAGGCCAATTTTAGCCAGCAAAATAAGGAAGTCCCCTCTACTTTAACCTTTACAAGGAAAGTGACTTTGAAACAATAATCCACTTTTTGTCCCTTGCCATTGCTTCAGCTTTTTTTCTGTCTATAAATACTTACTACCCACATTGCAGAGTTCTCTAAATCTCTTCTATTCTGAGAGATGCCAGTTCTGAATCATTCTTTGCTCAAACTCTATTAAGATTATTTTGTCTAAAGTTTTTACTTTATCAAATAGCATAAATACACATTTAAATGTTAAGTATTTAGACAAGTACTTGCTTTGGTCAAATACTATTTAGAGTAAATAGTAGTCTTCTTTTAAAAAAATTTTCTAGATCTGTTTACATCTTGATTTTTTTCATATCAGGACATTAAAATTATAGCTCTTGCAATTATGTCTGTCTGCCTCTTCAGCCCTTTCCATCCCAATGTCTCTTCTGGATTCTTCTGACATTGCTGTGACATGGAGTTTACAGTTAGTCTTTTGAGAGAAACTGCATAAAAATTTCCTGTTTAACTTCCTAAAGTGTGTTAGTTTCAAATAGGGAAATTAGATGCAGAACTACATTTTGTCTTGCATGAAACACATTTAATGGCACAACTGTTTTAACATTGCCTTCTTAGATTTGCTTCAGACAACTTTTCTAGCGTTAAGTCTCACAATTTCTTTAAGAACACATTCCAGGCGTGACCTACTAGGATTCCTTAAAGAATCTTCGCCTTATACTTTATATTGATAGTAGTCCAGCTTTCCATTGTTGTGACAAAATACTAGAGAAAGTCAACTTAAAGGGAGAAAAGATATATTTTGGCTCACAGTTTCAGAGGTTTCAGTCCGTGGTTGCTTACCTCCTTTGCTTTGGGTCCATGGGGAGGCAGAGCGTCATGGTGGAAGAGTGTGGTGGAGCAAAACGCTAGCCTCATGGTAGCCAGGAAGCAAAGAGAGAATGAGGAAGTGGCCAGGGACAAGATATACCCTTGTCTCCAATGACCTTCTTCCTCCAGCTAGGCCCCGCTTCCTGAAGTTTCCACCACCACTCTATAACACCACTAGCTGAGAACCAAGCATTTAAAGTGTGAACCTTTTGGGGATGCTCCGGATCCTAACTATAACAATAGTCTATTGATGCTGAAAGACCTAGTCAGAGTCCCACTTCTATGAAGCCACCTTTGACCACATTCATGGATTCACATATTAAAGTAACACTTTCTAAATATCTACCAGTTCTGACTTTAATCCTCCTTAAAAGCCCCTGTGAAGCAAGGCAGACATATTAATTCAATTTATATTTGGAATTGATTCCTCTAGTAATAATGTTGAGATCACTTGGGATGGGAGTAGGTAGGAATGGGAGCAGGGTGCTATGGTTTGGATCCGGAATGCCCCGCAAAGTCCCATGTGGTGAAGGCTTGGTCCTCGGTGCCTCAATGTCCAGAGGTGGGACTTTTAGGAAATGATTTGGCAATAAGGGCTGTAACCTCCGAAGTGGATCAATCTGTTTGATGAATTGATCATTCGAATGGACTACTGGGAGTTGGTGAAAACTGTAGGCAGGTGGGGCACGGTGGAGGAAGTAAGTCACTGGGAGTGGGTATGCCCATGGGGGCTGTATCCTATCCCTGGCTCCTTCCTCTCTGTCTCTCTGTCTCTCCCTCTCCCCCTCCCTCTCCCTTTTCCTCTCCCTGTCCTTCTCTCTCTGTCTTTCTCTCTCTCCTTTCCTCCCTCCTTCCCTCTCTCTCTCTGCTTCCTATCTGACATAAGCTGAGCAGCTTTCCTCTGCCATATCCTTCTGTCATGATGTTCTGCTTTACCTCATGCTCAAAGCAATGGAGCCATCCAATCATGGACTGAAACCTCTGAAACCTGAGCCAAAGTAAATTTTTTTTCTCCTCCAAATTGTTTTTTCAGCTTTTTTTCTTTTCTTTTCTTTTTTTATTGGAGGGGTTTGATCCTGGGGATTGAATGCAGAGACATTCCACCTCCAAGCTACACCCCCAACCTTTTTATTTTGAAGCAAGTTTTTGCTAAATGGCTCTCTAAGTTGATAAGGCTGACCTCAAGGCTGTGATCCTCCTATCTCAGCCTCACAAGTACTAGGATTACAGATGTGAGCCACCACACCTGGCTTTTTGTCAGGTATTCGAGTCACAGCAACAAAAGCTGAATAATGCACAAGGAAACCAGTTAGGGTCCTGTTAGAGTGGCCCAATAGCAAAAGGAGGGAAGAATTTTGGACATAATAAAGAGACACAACTTTTAGGACTTAATAGCTGATCAAAATTAGACAGGCAAATCATTTCAGAATCACATAAAAGCAATCATAAAGACACACATAGGACACTACAAGAAAACAAAGAAGGGTGGTATTGCTGAATATCCAGAACAACTTTGCTTAAAATATAGTATCCCAAGATGAGCTTGGAGAATGAATTTGTAAAGCCAAGTGGGAGTAAGGGATCCCAGGCCAATTGGAGGGAGTGATATGGTTAAAGGTTGAGAAGTCAACTAGAGATGTCTTGGTGCATCCAGGAAACTGCAAGTGGTTTGTTTCTACCAGAACCATAGTTAAAGATGGGTAGGGGCAGATACGCTATTGAGGGGAAGTTGGGAAGGTGGCCGAAGTCAGATTATGAAGCATCCCATGTGCTACTCCACATCATTTTATTCTGAAAGCTATGGGGTCAACCTGTGAAGGATTTATTTCAGCAGTTTGGAACGAATAATATGAATGTGAATAGATTAGTATTCTTGACAAAGCTTTCTATCTGCAGTAAGGAGGAGGCAGCAGACCAGTCAGGGAATTACAAGAGTAATCTGGAAAGGAATGATGAAGGTTTGAACTGAGACGTGTTCCTAGAGATTGAGCTGGGGATGTATTTGAGAGATGCTAGGATTGGCAAGGTTGGTGCTTGATTAGGTGGAGGAAGACAGGAGAGAGCGAGGCTGACCTGATTTCTTATTTGAGCAGTGCAGTAAAGGAGGATGCCTTTTCCCAAGATAGGGAATATGTTTCAGGGAGAAGAAAGTGAGTTTCACTTTAAAAGTGTTGAATCTGAGCAGCATGCAAGACATCAAAAAAGAAATGTCCAACACAAAGACAGAGGAAGATGCCTGGAGCTCAGAGGAAAAAGCTGAGTTGGAGATTTAGATTTGGGTAATCAGCATTTAGTTAGGAATTAAAGCACTGGGGTAGATTAAATCAACCAGAGACTATATAGTCAGAGAAAAGAAGAATGAAGACAGCAATATTTAAGTAGTTGAAAGAGTAGGAGCCCAGAAAGGAGGGGCCATGTAAGTGAGAGCAAAACCCAACGAGGAGAAAAGAATCATTGAAGCTGGCTGAGAAAAAGGAGAGGTGTCCAGCAGGGTGGAATACTTTGGAGAGACTAAAGAAGAGAAAGCTGGGAAATGTTGGCTAGATGCAGGAACATGACCTTGGCAGGAGTAGTTAAGTGGAGGAGTGAGGCAGATGGCAGTGGGCTGAGGAATGCGCGAGAAATAAGGAAGCACAGGCATCGCTCTCAAGAAGTTTGAATCTGAGGGATGGAAAACAAAAGAAGGAGCCTGAACTCTGCAGAGAGGTACAGAGTATGGGAGGGCCACTGAATTGCAGAAGGTTTGGGCATAGCTAGAGTGGAGAATCCAGAAGAGGAGAGAGTGAAGATCTAGCTAAGACAAGTGCAGGAAGGCAAGGTGCACATGTAGGGAAGAGAGGAGGGACATCTCCTTCTTTCAGAGAAGAGGGAAAGGAGAGAGGCACACACAGCATTTGGAGGACCAGGTAGGATGCTTTGCTGAAGACCACAATTTCTCTGTGTAATCATAAAGGAGGTCATTGATGAGAGTGAGGAGGAAGGGGTAAATTGGGAAGAGCCAAAAGAAAGTGGAAAAGTTTTAAACACATGCACATGACTGTGTGATAACACACACACACACACACACACACACACACACATACACCACATTGCATGGAGTTATTTCAAAGGCAGGCAGGCAGGAAAAAAGAAAGGCATAACAGAAAAGTAGACAAAAGAACTCTATAAGGCTGAAGAACAGGTGTAACTGGTGAGTCCTAGGGAATGACAGCTCTAGTGTTGTGGCTAGAGAGGAATCAAGGAAATGGAGTTATAAATGTTAGTGAGGTTAGGAAGAACTTAGGGGCTAAGGTTTCAAAAGGTCATCCATGTGGATCTAGAAGTCACCTAAGATGATGACAGGGCCTGAAATGACAAGGATGTATGAGTCAGGAAAAGCAATACTTGCTGCTCTCACTAGAACCCCAAATTTCAAATGGCTTACTATGGTATAAATTTGTTTCTCATGGATGTCACAGTCCAACTCAGGTTGGCAGCTATCCTCCAAGCAGAGACCCAGAGATCGGGATCCTTTTGCGCATGGATCTGTCATCTTGGAGTTATTTGTTTCTGACTATGATTATCCAGATACAAGATTTAGATAGTACGAAAAGCAAATAACATCTCACTTAGGAATATGGATGCAAACCCTTAAATAAATGTCAGCAGTGATAATAATACCACAGCATGACCCAATAGAGTTTATTTTAGTAAGGAAAAAACAGGTTGTGCCTATGTGAGCCTGGCTGGCTGGAATGGAAACATTTGCTTTGCTCAATGTTCTGCAGTTCATCCAAACATTCGTATATCATAAAGTCAGAAATATTGGTCTTTCACTTCAACAACCAACAATGACATAAATCTGTGAAGACATTCTGTAAATTGAAACACATGCTGTAGAGGAGTGAGGAGTTTTTGAGCCCACAGGGCCTCGTGATGGGGGGGGGGGTTGTTTAGGACAAGAAGTTTGACATGATAAGTTTCTCTTCTTTTGGAACTTACCATCTGGTTGGGAAATAAAAGCCATGAAAAGATGTACAGTACATTAAGTGGTGAAGATCTAACAGCAGTAAAGACAAGGAACATGTAGGATTAAAGGTAAGAGGGAAAGAAGATAATATCCAGGCATTGTCTATTGGAAAGAGACAAAATTATTTCATTTTCTTCCTGGGAACCAGAAAATGACCTTTCTCAGCCCTCACTGCATCCAGGAGACCCAAGAGACTGAGCTCCGGCCCCTTGAATATGTGCATAGGCGATGTATGCCATCTTTAGTCTGGGCCCTTCAACATCCTGCTGCCTCTCA
Organism: Graphiurus murinus; assembly: GCA_004027655.1. NCBI lineage: Eukaryota > Metazoa > Chordata > Mammalia > Rodentia > Gliridae > Graphiurus > Graphiurus murinus. The sequence goes on from PVLC010015534.1 coordinate 14,542, forward strand.
TTCACCCTCTCTCTCTTACTTGTACAAAGAACGAGAAACTGCCAATTTTATGAAAAATGCAATTCAAGCTGGGCATTTTAGTGCATGACTGTAATCCCAGTGCTTGGGAGGACAAGACTGGAGCATCTCAGCTCAAGGCCAGCTTCAGGAACTTAGCAATACCCTCAGCAACTTCATGAGACCCTGTTTCAAAATAAAACATAAAAAGGGCTGGGGGTGTAGCTCAGAGGTGAGTGCCCCTGGGTTCAATCCTCAGTACATACATACATAAATAAATAAATAAATAAATAAATAAATAAATAAATAAATGCAATTCACATTTCAATATCTTGTTTTCTTTATTTATTCCTTTAACATTTATTGTATGTCTATTACATCCAGTCATTGCAACTTCATAGAGCTTCCATTATAGTTGATGGATGAGCTCTAGGAATTTTTCAATTCTATTTTTTATTATTTTAAAAGTCTGCTTTTGGATTTATTAATGTAGCCAATTTTATTTTCTAATTCTTTAATATCTCTTTACCTTTATTATTTTGTTGTTCTTCTTTTCCTCAAGTTTAAATGTTTTTAAAAAATTCTTTATATCTACTTTCTTTTTCTTGTTTAATGATAAGAGTATTTAAGGGTACAAGAAATCTACTTCTCACACACATGTGAAGTTTGTTAAATTAGCTTTACAATCTTGTGTGGACACTTCTCAGCATTACCAATTCTATGACTTGCATAGCAGATACAATCAAGTAAGAGAACCATCCATGAGAGTTCCAAAACCCATGAGAAGAATACTGACTGGTTCTAAACATTTTGCAGCCACTGATGAAGAAATGAGGTGCATTGTTGGTTTTTAAAAAATCAGTCTAATTCGTATCCATGTAGTCTAGGAGTGATGACAAGTATTTTCAAGATACATTTTTACTATAGCAATTTGTACTTGAAGAACTGATTTTAGAGCCAAGCCTCCATGTGAGATTTGAAATTGTATTATTGTCTCCTGTGTGCTGTGAGGTATATCACTCTCATTCTCATCAGTCTAACTATTGTGTACTATGGTTTTGATTTCTTTGAATTTATGAGAGTTGATATTGACTATCATCACATTTGATTCCTTGTTTCTTTCTTTTTGTTTTTGTGATGATGGGGATGGAACCCAAGGCCTTGCACATTCTACCACTGAGCTACACCCACTGTTCATAATACATTTTTTTTTTTTTTTTTTTTTTGCGGTACTGGGGATTGAACTCAGGGGCATTCTACCTTCGAGCTACACCCCCAGCCCTATTTTTTACTCTTTATTTCGAAACCGGGTCTCACTAAGTTGCAGAGTGCCTCACTAGGTAGCTGAGGCTGGCCGCAAACCCGGATCCTCCGGTCTCAGCCTCCTGAATGCTGGGATTACAAGCGTGCGCCACCATGGCCGGCTATGATACATTTTTTAAGTAAAGTTTTTTTCATTGCTATATCTCATGATCAGTCCCTTCCCCAGAAGTTAGCCTTCTACCCCTCTTATATAGTTGATTTTTTTTTTAAAATGGGGATTGTGGTTTGGGGGATTTGGACTTTCCAGATTAGGATCAGCATGGAGAGTAGTGTACTGAGCCCAAAAGAACTCAGCACAGATCAGTGGCCAATGAGTCATTAAAGAAAAAGTTATTTTTGACACTCATTAAATATGATAAGGTAGGATGTATTCAGGGCTGTCATGATGGAAGGAGGTCCCCTGCAGTGAGATTTTGCAGTAGGGGCCAGAGATTGGGTTAAACTTTGAATACAACAAGGAAAAGTGGGAACCAACAGCCAAAGAACAGGGTGGAGAATCAGTGAATGGAATCTAAGAGGAAATGTCAAAAGTAAGGGGATTCTGGTGGGACCCGCCAAACAGAATTCTTGCTGAGATAGGTAGACCAGAGTGGTCAGACCTCACCTGGGGGATGGTGGAGGATGAGGAGCCTGATTGGATATGGAGGTAAAGAGATAACGAGGATGGCTCAATTGACTTAGCAGAATTCTTGCTAAAATTGGACCCTGCACAGGTGAATGGGGGAAGCTCAAAAGTCAGGGCTGAGGAGAGAAGAAAGTTCAGGGGAGACTGTGGAGAGTTTGTCAAGGAGAGGATCTGTGCCAGGTCTCAAACACTGGAGTTTCTTTGAAGCTACTGGGAAAGAACAGCTCTTTTCTCCTGGACTGGAAGCCTGTGGACCTAGAGTTTCTGGGGCCACTTTGGGGAGAGGCTGGGCTTGGAAACAAAGCTAACAGAAGAAGAGCAGAGAGAAAGAGGAAAAGGCACAGCTCTGGCAACATCATCTGAGCACCTGAATCCAGCCCTGCTTGCAGCCAGACACCCGTGGATCTCACCACTGTTGCGCCAATAAATTGCAGGTTTTGTTTAATCAAAAAAAAAAAAAAAAAGAAAAGAAAAATCCCAGGTTATAGGAACTGTTAAACACTCCTTTGGTGTCTAAAAATATATAATTGATCACACACACACATGCACACAAACAACTTTACAAATTGTCACATTTATTTTGCTGTTCTGCTCTAGACATCCTAGAATGTGAATTAGTCACTAAGTGTCCCTGTCAACATTCTCACAGCTATAATCCAAAGCAACTGACCACACAGCTTAGAGGAAAGAAGATTAATTTGATCAGGTTTTTTTTTTTGAGATTTGGGGTTCAGTCCATGTGAGGCCAGGGTCTATGGATATTGGGCACTGTGGTGGGAAGCAGAGAGAGGGGGAGAGCAAGGTTCTGCTTTTTCATCAAGGAAGCCAGAAACAAGAGAGCACAAACGAGAGGATTCAAGACAAAAGCACAGTCCCTAAGGCTACACTCTCGGGGACCCACCTCCTTCAGCTATACCCTCCCCGTCCAGGTTACCACCCAGTAAATCCATCCCAATGGATTTAACCATTGATGACTTAACATTAACCCTGAATATTCATACATGAGCTCTTCAGGGGACAGCCTATATCTAACACAGAGTTATGCATCATAATCCTCTTAGACTACTGTGTAAAAGTCCCACAGGAAAGGATTATAATCAGAATGCTGCAGAAATCCCCAGTCCCACCCTATAGGCACCCTATCACCCCTCAATCAAAGCTATTTAGCTAGAAAAGGTTTAGAACAAGAATGAGCTTGTTATAACTAAGAACCAAAAGCTGAGACTATCAGATCTGGGTTTTTGAATGAAAAGCCTTGGTTTGAACATTCTGTTAGGAGTTACAGAGAAATCACTTATCCCTCAGATCCTTCCTCATTTAGGGATCTCTGTTCTCTGACAAGGCCCCTAGAAGTATTGGTGTTCCCAATAATGGAGAGCCTAGAATATGGATTCCTTCACACTTGATTAGGGTCACAGCATCACCACACACCAATGTGTGCCTTTTTGCAAGATAGTCAGGTCCTTTTTTCTGAAAAGGTAGATCATGGTACTCACTTCTTTGAGAATTACATGAAACAACAGAATGTAAAACAATCCTGTGCATTCATAGCCAATAATAAAAGCCATCATTATTTTACTGCTTTATGATTTGCAAAGCTTCTACCTCCAGTCTTTCATTTGTTGCTTGAATTATTTCTATGCATAAGCAATGAGCTCAGAGAGTTTGTTTGCCTAGCCTCACAGAACACAGCAAGGAAATCTTAATTACTAGGGAATCTCCATCACCTAGCACAGTACCTGGCACATAGTAGGAACTTAGAAAATTTGGGTGAATTACCAAGCAATTAAGCTCTGACTTCAAGTCATGCATTCTTCCCTATATCCTCACAGTATTGTGGGGCACAAATGAGAAACATAGGAACGAGCTTTGCAAACTGCCCTGCTAGCTATTGCTATTATTATTTTTATCATGTAGTAGAGGTGTATGAAAGGTGGCCCCATATTCTGCAAAATCCTATGCCATAATGTTCAAAAGAACAGCAGAGGCCCCATTCTACTTCTCTGAAAGATCTTTCTGTAGATACAATTTAGATGGGAAAGGAAAGGTCCTTGTTGGATCTCTCCACTCATCCCGAGCTCATTGATTTTGTTCTCCAAATTCTGTAAGATTCCCCATGGTTAACCTGGCCTTTACTTATTTAAGGTAGCTGAGAAAATGGGAAAGGAAGAGGTCAGACCTGTGTAGTATTAGGGTCTCACCTATCTCATGCCTCAACTACAAATGGGTCTGCAGAAAGTTTTCCCTCATCACCTCAGGCTAATCAGCTTTTGAGAAGGCATCAGTGGATCAGTGGTCCAGCATAGTAGAAGTGCTGATTTTTGTGCTTGTTTTCCTTCAAGTTTAGAACTAATTACCTCCTGTGATATGATCTCATGAAGATAACTAACATTGATCTAGCAATCACTTCGTATCAAGCTCAATCTTTATGCTTTATGTGATGTATGATAATTATCTCCACTTTATAGATGAGGAAATTGAAGCTCAGAAAGATTAGGTAATTTGCCCAAGATTGTCTGGCCAGTAAATGAGTGGCAGAGGCAAGTTAGGGGCCCTTCAGCTTGGCTTCAGAATGTGTACTCTTAACCACAGAACTATGTTACCGAATCTCATAACTGCTGCTAGATTATCTGGACACTTCCACACCTAACTCTACATGGCTTCCTATTGAAGGCATTGTGTAAGTAGCAAAGTCATGCACAACACAGACATTCTAATAACTTAGATATTGTAACTGCAACTAACTGAGACATAACTTTCTACAAAGCTGAAATTGGATGGCCAGAATTTCTTTAAGGGAATCTTGATAGCTTTTAGAATACAGTCAGGCCTAGATATTCCCAAGTTTGGCATGCTCAGATTCAATCAACTGTGAATAAAAAATATTTGGGGAAAAGAGTTATGTACAGACTTTTTTCCTTATTGTTATTCCATGAACAATGCAGAACAAAAACTACTTACACTGTATTTACATTTTAAAAGGCATTATAAGTAATCTAGAGATGAGTAAAGCATATGAGAGCTTATGCATAGATCACATACAAATACAACACCACTTTGCACGAGGGATTTGTGCATCCTTGAATTTTGGTGTGTGTGTGTGAGGGGTCTGGAACAAATCCCCCAAGAATATTAAGGTAGAATTGTATGTTATCGCATACTTTAGAACTTGAAAGAGACCTTAAAAGGTATACCACTTAGCCTCTGCATAGATAAGCAACTCGTCCAAGGTTCCAGTAGCAGAGACCTGAAATTCCCAGTTCCAAGAGCAGAGCTCTTTAGAATAAGGATTTTCTCCTTTTCATTAAGTATCCTTCTTCTTGGCCCTCTGCCAGGGCCTTCAGTATTAAAGAGAGAAATAATTGAGACATTTCTCTCAGTGGATAAAAGAGCTTTCCAAGGTCCCCACTCATTTTATTAGGACTATGTGTCTTTTCTTTGTTCTTTCTGTTAGGGATCAAATAAAAACTTCAGATGTGTATCAAGAACTGCAAAGAGCCTGAGATTTTACCCTATGTGCAAACTAACTAGTTAACCTACCACAGTCTCAGGGATGCTGTTAGGAGACCCAAGACTCCTGGGTCAGAGACAAAGGATAGTTTATTATTCAGGGCAGTGATAGCAGTCAGAGCATTAGCATTTTTTCCACATGTTCCTGAAGCTCCAATATGCAAAAGCAATAGAAAAAAAGGCCAGAAGATACTTGCACATGTGGCAGGTTAGATTAAAAGAGAAGAAATATGACCCGAGTCTTTTATAATGGGCAGTAAGCATATCTGTTCTTTGGTCCACAGAGAGACATCATATTTATTTTACTGGACAGCAGATATGCCTGTCCTTTGTTCCAGAGGGAAACACTGTCTCTATCTGTCAAGGTCGTTCTTATACAAACACCCTTGAAAAGATAGTCCACCACAAGAGACAATCAGTGTTTCTGTAAGATCTGCTGAAATGTTGAGAGACTTGTGGGAAATCGCTTCCCAACAGTATGAATCTATGAAAACTAGCCCCATTCAAGCATTAATTGTATGCTATTTTTATATTTTTAAAGTACCTAAGGTAACTGTGAACTACTTGAAAAGTCTGACATCAATCTCATATTGTTTCAATTAAATTTCGCAGCAAGAAAGCTGATTTTTTAATCCACTCCAGCAAAAATAACTCAATACTAAGGAGAACATTATAATTTTTGAAACAATGGGAATACACTTTTCCTAAGAATTTCATTCTTCCAAAGAAAGAATATTTTCTTTAACATGCAAGTGCACATGAAATATTTTCTTGTTTGGTAAGTAAAATGGAGGGGAAAAGGCTAGTGATTACCCAATTTTTCAGAGCAGCATGAGCAGCATGTGTTTTCATGTACGGCACATAACCGGGAGGTGTTTCCATATTGATGTGTACAAATAACTCCCATGATATGATCATTTTTAGGCTGATACAATTTCTCTTTATGAAAAGAGAAAAAAATCATAAATTTTTAAGGTATGTATATCCTCCATAAATAGTTTTAATTGATGAGTAGGATTTTTGCCACTTACACCGCAATTTATTTTTTCTTTCTTGGTTATGAATAGTACCAGCTAAAATTTGTTGTGCACCTAATGTTCAGGCACTTTGCATATTATACCTCACTTGAATTTTAATAGAGGTATATGAAGGAACAGAGACACACACACACACGCGCTAGAAATAGAGGAGCCTCTTTCCATTATATTGCTCTGGGTTATTGGTACCTGAGTCACCTCTTTGCTTGGGGTAGGGAATGCCCACAAGCTCTTAAAGAATTATCTTCCATGTTGCTAAGTCAGGTGCCTTAGTCCCCTTTCCTCGGGCATCCTAGGATTCTCGGCTCACTTCTCCACAGTTCAGCGACTTCATAGATTCTTATAGGTTCTAATAAAGACTGACACCAACAGTCTCCATTCTGTAGCATCCTCAGCAGACCCTCCAGTGTTTTCTGATTCAGTGCTTCCCTGGTTGGAAACTCTCGTAAGTAGAAGCTTTTGAAATGCCACTCTATTCTGCCTCTTCATAATACGCATGTATTATTCTAAGTCTGTTCCCTAGTCTGCTTTCTCTTCTAGAGGGACTTCTCATGAAATCCAAGAAAACCATTTTCAGAGAAACACTGAATAAGGGATACTCATCTAGGAGGTTGGTACAGTTATATTTTAAAATAAGTATATTTAAATATTAAATTTAAATAAAGTTACTCATATCAGTAAATCTCTCTTAATCATTTGCATTGAAAAGGATCTTGAGGCTGACAGTGAAGTGCTTACTGGCACTAATCCATGTCCTACTATGATTCTAATAAAGTTATTAAAGTTAGCTGTTTCATCAGAAGCCCAAATGCTAGTGTTTGAGTGTTGGTTTCCCCTCCAGGTTCATGTGTTAGAAGCTTACTTCCCAATTCAATGGTGTTGGGAGGTGGGGCCTCATGGGAGTCATTTAATGAATTAATGCTAACGTGAAAAGGGCTCCCAAGAGCAGGTTCTCTTCCACTCCTCTGCCCTGTGAGGAACACTATTACTCCCCCCAAAGGATGCAGCCTTCAAGACATCCTCTTGGAAGCAGAGATTAGAACCTTACCACTCACCAAACCTGCCAGTGCCTTGATCTTGGATTTAGTCTCCAGAACTGTGAGAAATAAATTCTGTTGTTTCATTTTCTTCTGTTTTGCAGTGCCAGGTTTCAAACCCAGAGCCTCATGCCTGTTAGGCAAATGCTTTACTGAGCTATTATCCCCAGTCAATTTCTGTTTTTTATAAATGGCCCAGTCTCGAGTATTGGCACAAAACAAACTAGAACACCCAATATTGAACAAATGTTAAGCAAGCATTTTGAAATGTTGCATGGAGACATTATCAGTTTTATTTACACCTGCACATTAAACTGTCCAGCAGGCTTGACAGATGATCTGATGAGTGATTTCCCTCTCCTAAAGCCACATCTGTGGCTGGTAACACTCGCTCTTCTCTGACCTATCTACTTTTTTCCAACTGAGTTCTTTTTAAAGCAATTCCACCTCCAATACACTTCATTTCCTCAGATCTAGGACAAACTGCCAAGTAATTCCAAAGTCTCATTTAGGAAGACTGAATTTTTTTTTTCTTTTCTACTTTAGAATTCTAGCTCGTATCTTTGTGTACTTGGGGCTATTAGAATAGATTGGATACTGTCCCTTAAAAAGTCATGTCCATCCAGAACTTTAAAATGTTGCCTGTTTGGAAACGAGGTGTTTGTAGATTTAATTAGTGAAGGATCTCAAGGTGAGATCATACTGATTTCCGTTGGACCCTAAATTCAATGACTGGTGACCTTCTAAGAAGAGGGCAGGACACAGAGAGACACACAGGAAATAAGGAGACGTGGAATGGGGTCAGAGATTGGAATTATGTCACCATGGGTCAAAAACCACCAAGGGATGCTAGCAAACCCCAGACACTAGTACAGAATCATGGAATGATTTTTCCTCACAGTTTCTAGAAGGAACCAAACTTGCCAACACCATAATTTTGGACTTCTAGCTTCCAGGTCTGTGAGAGAATAAATTTCTAGTATTTTTTTTCAGTACTGGGGATTGAACTCAGGGGTGTTTTACCTTTGAGCTATACCCTCAGCCCTATTTTTTATTCTTTATTTTGAAACTGGGTCTCACTAAGTTGTGGAGTGCTTCACTAGGTAGCTGAGGCTGGCCACGAACCTGGATCCTCTGGTCTCAGCCTCCCAAATGCTGGGATAACAAGCATGTGCCACCACACCCGGCTAAATTTCTAGTATTTTAAACCACCTGGGTTTATAGTGATTTGTTATGGGGAGCCTAGGAAACTGATACAGCAGTACAAAAACAACTTAAAACAATAAGACATACTGTTCATCAGTAAGTGGTATGCTAGTTAAATAATATACATTGAGAGAAGAAAGTAAAGATTGGCTGGAAGATGTTACTAGATCTGAAAATATATTACTGCTAGCATTGTTTTATTCAAAGAATTGCATTCTTCATAAATAGCCTGTGAAGACAAAGAGACCACTTGTCTTCTCTCCTTGTTCTTTTCCACAGCGCAGATCACCTTGTTGAAATAATTTGTCTCCCTCACTGGAAGGTAAGTACCCTTTCTTTTTTATTTTATTTATTCATTTTGGTAATGGGGATTGCACAGCAGTTTCTATCTTTGAACTATACCCCCAGCCCTTTTTATTTTAAAAAAGGATCTTGCTAGGTTGCTGAGAGTTTCACTGAATTGCTAGGGCAGTCTCAAACCTGTGATCTTCCTGTCTCAGCCTCCCGGGTACTGGGATTACAGGCATGGATCATCACACCTGGCAGACCCTTTCTTACTCTTAGGCAAAACTCTGTGTCTTAGGAGAATGACAGGCACATAGTAAGTTGTGATAAGTGCTAAACAGATAGGATGATCCTGTATTCAGTCTTCCTTAGGTCTTATTTATCACTGTTTTCCTGGCATAATTATTAATAGTCTCCTTTCATGCTTACAGTGTCCCAGTTTGAATGATGCATGCTCATTACATTGATAGATGCTAATTGTATGTGATGCTTATTCCTATAGATGATTTTAGAAACACAGTAGTATCTGCTTATCCATGATTTTGCTTTCCACAATTTTCAATCACCTGCAGTCAATCTCACTCTGAAAATATTAAGTGAAAACTTCCAGAAATAAACAACTCATTAGTTTTAAATTGCACAATGTTTTGAGTAGTGTGATAAAATCTCGTAACATTCAGCTTCTTCCTGCCCAGGATATAAACTGCTCCTTTGTTCGGTCTATCCATATTGTATTTGCTATCTGCCCATTAACATTTAGCAACCATCTTGGTGTGGCATCATCACAAGAAGAAGATTGAGGATAGTACAATAAGGATTTTTGAGCCTGGCATGTTGGTGCACACACTTGTAATCCCAGTACTTGGGAGGCTGAGACAGGAGGATCACAGGTTTGAGAACAGTCTCAGCAACATAGTGAGATTCTCAGTAACCTAGTAAGACCCTGTTTCAAAACAGAAAATAAAAAGAGTAGGGCTGCAGCTTGAAGGCAGAACACCACTGAGTTCAATCTCCAGTATCACAAAAATAAATAAACAAATTTTAAAGAGAATGAGAAAGATCTTTCACATAACTTTTTTATTACAATATATTTTATAATTGTTCTATTTTATTATTGTTTTTAATCTCTTACTAATTTATAAGTGTTGTTAATCTTTCACTAATTTATAAAAGTACCTAATTTATAAATTAAGCTTTATTAATGGTATATATGTTTTAGGTATCCTAAATATAACATATATAAACCTGTACATATGTTTAGGCAATGTTTAATTACACTTATGTAATTAATACAAACAGATTAATCCTATTAAGCCAAGCCAGGTTATGCCTTTTCTCTGCTCAAAATCCTTCCATACCTTCCCATTTGACTCACTAGAAGAACAGCCTAAGTCTTTGCCTGCAAGGCCCTACCTGATCTGACCCATCTCCTTCCTTATACCATCTGCTAGATTCCAGTCAAATTGCCCTCCTTGCTCACAGTCAAACACACACATGTTCCTGAGTTAGAGGATTTGCCCTTCTTGCTAATAAACAGGTTACACAAATCTGATACCAAAAGACAAGAACAACAGAATGTTTAAAGATCAATTCCATTCATGAACATAGATTAAAAAAAAAAAAGATCCTAAACAAAATCTTCTAAGATAACATTCCATAATGTATAAAAAAGTAAACAATTTATGAACTAGCTAAATTCATTACAGGAATACAAAAGTGATTTAATATTAGAAAAACTATGTTATTCACCTCATATATAGTAACTAATTGAACCTTGTCCACCAGAAGTATAGTCTTTGGCTTTGGCTTCTGGGAGGTAATCTCTACACCCTGGGAATATCATGCTTATAGGCATGTTTTTGTTTGCTTGGGAGACCAAGATCACTGGATAGGATAACAATGTGATTTATGGTAGGGTCTAGCTTCACCGAAAGGCCAATAATGTGATTTAGGGTAGGGGATTTGGGTTTTTCTTGGAGGGGATGGAGACTGTAGGCTGAAATCAGTCACATGGACAAGAATCACAGTCATGTCATGGAGCTCTGGTGAAAACTGTGGCACCAGGTACAGATGAGCTCCCTGGCCGACAGTACTGTCGCCACACACTGATACTGAAAAGTCATGTGTCCGTAACTTTCCTGGACTCTATCCTGGGCACTTCTATCCTTGACTAGTTTTAAGCTTTATCTTTTTCCTGTAGCCAACTATAACCACGGGCATAACTAGTTTTAGCGAGTTCCATGAGTCCTTCTCTTAGATTATCAAACCCAGTGGTGGTCTTGAGAAGCCCTTAAACTTGCAATTGCTGTCAGAAGTGATGGTGGTCCTGTGTGGATGGCGTCCCCTAAACTATAAAGTTGGCTAAACTCCTCACACTCCGTTAACTTATTAGAGGAGAAAAATTATATGTAATATCTCAAAAGATAGAGATGTTAAGATAAAATTCAACACCTATGCATGGTTTAAAAATCTGCTGCAAGCTAATAATAAAATAAAAATTCCTTAATTAGACAATATTATCTTAAAAACCTTACAGCAATATTATATTTAATGGTGAAAAGTTTAATATCAAGAAAGGAAAAGATGTTCATTATTACTACATCTGTTCAACATTCTACTAAATGGTCTAGATGTTCTAGATACACCAGAAAAAGAAATAAAATGAGTTAGAACTGAGACTAACAAATTGTCATCACTTAAAGATGATACAAGCATCTACATAAAAAAATTCAAGAGCTTAATTACATATTTTTTAGAATAAATAAGAGAGTTTGACATTGTGGGTTACAAAAGCAGTATAAAAGCCAAGTGTATTATTATATACTTGCAACAATTATCTAAAAATGTTATTTAAAAATTATACCATGTAGCCGGGCGTGGTGGCGCACGCTTGTAATCCCAGCATTTGGGAGGCTGAGACCAGAGGATCCGGGTTCGCGGCCAGCCTCAGCTACCTAGTGAGGCACTCCGCAACTTAGTGAGACTCGGTTTCAAAATAAAGAATAAAAAATAGGGCTGGGGGTATAGCTCAGAGGTAGAATGCCCCTGAGTTCAATCCCCAGTACCGCAAAAAAACCCCCAAAAAACCCCAAAAATTATACCATGTAAAATATTCTTTTTGGAGGTATAGGCTAAGTGGATGTGTGCATTTGTCAAAACTCAACAGATTGTATACTTGGTTTTGTCGACTTTACTGTATGTATATTTTACCTAAAAAATCAACTGTAAGAAATATTTAAAATAGAAAAGTTTAAAATTATTATGCTATTTTAAATTACAAAAACATACAGTATACAGGGAAATAAATCTAATGAAGACTGTATAAGCCTTATATAGCAAAATATGAAACTTTATTAAAACATATTAAATAAAACCTAAATAAGTAAGGAGATACACCACATATATACCACATTCATTGATAGACAATTTCAATATTATGATATCAGTTTCCATGAATTTATCAATACTTTTAAAATCCCAACATCACAAACTGATTTAAAAATTTATAAGGAATAGCAAAGGACCAAAAACCACCAACACACTTCTAAAGAAAAGATGGCATCTTGTATAGTCAAATATCAAGAGTTATGTTTTTAATTTTTGTTAGTTATCCTTGTGGTACTAGTGTTTAACTAGAGGGAGTCTACCTCTGAGTCACACCCCCAGCTCTATTTTATTTTGAAATAAGATCTCCCTAAATTACTGCACAGGGGCCTTGAACCTGAAATCCTCCTGTCTTGGCCTCCTGGACATTAGGTTATAGGCCTGAGCCACTGTATTCAGCCCCAAGATTTATTATAACACTGTAGTAATTAAAGCATGTTTTATGGAACCAGGAAAGATCAATGGAACACAAGAGAGAGCTCAATAACAGACTCAAATATACAGAGACGGTAGTCAATGTTAAAGAGAGAATCCAAGGAAGAAAAAGGGGAAAGAAAATAAAAATGATTGTAAGAGGAAGAGATTTTGCTCTCTATGTACTTTGACCATGGTCAAAACTATTTTCCTTAGTATTTTAGGAACAGAGGACATAAACTATGGCTGAGTTGCCATTTGGTTTTTCTGACAAGAAAGAGACAAGGGCTGGGGGTGTAGATCAGTGGTAGAGCACTTGCCTGGGAGATACAAGACCTTAGTTCAATCTCCAGCATCACGGAAGGAAGGAAGGAAGGAAGGAAGGAAGGGAGGGAGGGAGGGAGGGAGGGAGGAAGGAAGGAAGGAAGGAAGGAAGGAAGGAAGGGGCTAGATAATTTGTGGGGCCCACTACAAACTGAAACTTCAGGGCTTTTTGTTCGAAGTTATTAAGAATGCAAGACAGTGATGGCAGAACTTTAAACCAAGTACTTTCTAAGCTTGGAATTAGTGCAAATTTATGAGTCAGGTGCCCAGAAAGCCAGTCCTGCCAAGGACTAGCCTAGCGGTCTCTCTGTAGTGCAAGATTATGGTAGTGGATGGTTAAGAGCCACATGTGCATTGTTGCAGGTGATTAATGTGGGATTAAAAGTACTGCTCTATCAGTGTTTTCACTCAACTGTACACAATATTCTCTGAATTTAAAACAAAGAATTCGCTGTGTTTTCTCCATTTTAGTTAGTGCTATTGTAACTCAATATCCAATTTAAAGTTTCCACTCAAAGAGAGTTACAGTGCATATCCTATTTCTGAGTGCTTAGGGGAGTACTTTAACTTTTGTTCCTTTACCCTAATAAATTTTCTACTGTTTGGCATCTCCTGTGGCATTCATTTACAAAATTGAAAGATTAATAGAACATTTCACCAACGCAATGCTGATTTTATTTTAGGTTGCTTCATTTGTTGCTGTCAAATAAAATGAATAAATCGGTGTTCAAAGTTATAGCTATTATTATTCATGTGAATATTTGATAATACATAAAAGTTGATTTCCCTGAATAGAGTCTAATTGAACCACACTTACAAATGGTCCTTATAGTTAAAATTTTTTTCTCTACTTTATGGAAGATACCTTGAAAGATATAAACAAATAGAAGCTTCTACAATACTATTTAGAATCTTCCAAAGAATGATTGATCACATTTTACTCAATATTATAATATGTGTAATCCTTTCACTTCACCAATAGGCCTTGTATATAGTTATAATTGGAGTTAAACTAGTTACAGGTGTGTGATTATTAGTTACATTAGATAGTGCTTCTGAGGCCATTTCGGGGTAAAATACATTCCAGAGTAAATTTTTCAGACATTTTTATCCCAGAGAAGAATTTCATCTTATGTGTAGACCCTTGTCAGAGAAGTGATTAAGTGAATGACAATAATGGCTTCCTTCTTCCAGTTACTCTTTTTTTTTTTTTGTGGTACTGGGGATTGAACTCAGGGGCATTCTACCTCCGAGCTACACCCCCAGCCCTATTTTTTTATTCTTTATTTTGAAACCGAGTCTCACTAAGTTGTGGAGTGTCTCACTAGGTAGCTGAGGCTGGCCGCGAACCCGGATCCTCCGGTCTCAGCTTCCCGAATGCTGGGATTACAAGCGTGCGCCACCACGCCCGGCTTCTTCCAGTTACTCTTAAAATACTACAGAAGATTTGAGGTCAAATCTTTTTGCAAGTTTTCCTCACTGAAGATCTTCTATTAAAAGCCATAAGATAGCATTTTAAGGAGTCAAAAGAGTGTATGAGGTAATCTGTATTTGTTATTGTTAGATGGGCACTCTTTTGGTTGATTTTATTTGACAGCATTATAGCTGATTACCTGAAAAATGTAAACCAATAGCTGTCCCTTCAAGAAAAGAATCAGTTTACATTTTATATTTTTTATATTTCATGCCCACCAGGTAACAATCATATGTAGATCTCTGTTCAACCCCCACAGGTACTTAGAATTGGAAAGAAACTGCCTTAAGCCTCCTTCAAATGATTTCTCTTAGCCACCAACTTAGAGGAATTGGGCTGGATGACTGAAGGGCAGCATTGGTGTAAGGGAACAAGGAAAGAGTTGATGAAAATCCAAAGATCAATCCAAAGAGAACTGATAAACTTTCCAACACAGGGGCCTGTCCCCAAAATCTCCCTTAAAAATAGCAGAGTTTTATTAATACCACCCAAATTACTTTAGCCTAGGAGGTGGAGTACCCTCTGACATTCTCCAGGGCTTTCTACCCTCCCTGCTCTCTCTTCCTTTCTCAATCACAAGGTCTCTGTTATCTTGTGTTTGACTTTTGGGTTTTTTGTTTGTTTGTTTGTTTGTTTTCAAAGAATTTTAATGTCATAGAATTTATTGGCCATTTGAGTAGCCTCTTATGATTTGTTCTTATTCCTTTCCTATCGGATTATTTATTGTTTTTCTTGCCAGTTTGTAGAAGGTTGGTAGAAGTTACTTATATATTTGGGATAAGAGCCTTTTAACTGTTACTTGTTTTGTAAATATTTTCTTCCACCCTGGGCTTCTTCTTTCATGCTCAAAGGCATATTTTGTCTAATAGAAATTATTCATTTCAATGTGGTTAAAATATGATTCATGCTTTCTTTATAGTTAACACTTTTTATGTCCTATTTTAAAAGTCTTTCCTGAGAAGGACCTCATGAAAATTAGGAGAGGGACCAGCAGAGTAGTGAAAAGGTATAGAGAGTGGGAGGTGAGGGAAGACAGAGGTATGGGGAAGGAAACAGATCAAATAATGTTATGTGTAGATATAAGTGTATCACTGAGTTTCACTATCATGTATGATTACAATTCACCAATAAAAAAAAAATCATGATGGTATTTTCCTGTTATATCCTCTTGAAAATTTTTCATCTTTTCTTTCACATTTATATTTTTAAAAACTCTGAAAGTGATGCCTGTTTATGATATCAGGTATGGGTCAAGTTTCTTTTTATAACATGGATATTTAATTGTCCCAATATTATTTATTGAAGAGAACTTCTTTTCCCTCACTGCTCTGTAATACCACTTTTCTCATAAATCAGGAGTCCAGGTATGGTTAGGTCTGTTTGGCTTTTTTCCTATTTACATATCCTTCTGCCTTTCTATTAACTTGTGCCAATGTCTTCCTACCATAGTTTCATAGCCTTGACAACCAGAAATTTAGCTTTGTTCTTAAAAACATTGCTTGGTTTTTCTTGGCCTTTGGAACTTCTAACTAAATTTACAATCAGCTTGTCAATTTCATTTATAAGAAAAAAAGCAACAAAAGTTGCCTGTATTAAATATTTAGATCCATCTGGAAGTATTCTTTACAATTTTGATCCCTCCAATCCATTAATATGGTATTTCCCATCAATTATTTAGTATTTTTTTCATTTACCTTAGTAGTGCTTTATAGTTGTTGTTTTGTTTTGTTTTGTTTTGCAGTACTGGGGATTGAACTCAGGGATATTCTACCTTCGAGCTATACCCCCAGCCCTATTCTTTATTTTGAAACAGGGTCTCACTAAGTTGCGGAATGCCTCACTA
>PVLC010015535.1:0-12572 GCA_004027655.1 Graphiurus murinus
AAAAAAAAAAAAAAAAAAAAAAAAAAAAAAAAAAAAAAAAAAAAAAAAAGAAAAATAAAGACTAAAAAAATAGGGTTGAGGGTGTAGCTCAGAGGTAGAATGCCCCTGGGTTCAATCCCCAGTACCGCAAAAAAATAAAATAGGGCTGGTGGTATAGCTCGGAGGCAGAATGCCCCTGGGTTCAATCCCCAGTACCAAAAAAAATAAAAAATAAAAAATCTAGTTGTTCCAAGAAACAGAGGCACAGTGCAAGGATGCACTAGACTCATATTTTAGAGTCATATTCTAGTCAGGTGTGGTGGCACAACCCTGTAATCCCAGTACTTGGGAGGCTAAGACAGAACGATTGAATGTTCAAGGCCAGCTTCAACAACTTAGCAAGACTCTGCTAAAAAATAAAATAGGAGCCGGGCGTGGTGGCGCACGCTTGTAATCCCAGCATTCAGGAGGCTGAGACCGGAGGATCCGGGTTCGCGGCCAGCCTCAGCTACCTAGTGAGGCACTCCACAACTTAGTGAGACTCGGTTTCAAAATAAAAACTAAAAAATAGGGCTAGGGGTATAGCTCGGAGGTAGACTGCCCCTGAGTTCAATCCCCAGTACCGCAAAAAAAAAAAAAAAAAATTGTTTTAGCCGGGCGTGGTGGCGCACGCTTGTAATCCCAGCATTCGGGAGGCTGAGACCAGAGGATCCGGGTTCGCGGCCAGCCTCAGCTACCTAGTGAGGCACTCCGCAACTTAATGAGACTCGGTTTCAAAATAAAGAATAAAAAATAGGGCTGAGGGTATATCTCGGAGGTAGAATGCCCCTGAGTTCAATCCCCAGTACCGCAAAAATAAATAAATAAATAAAATAAAATAAGGCTGGGGATGTAACTCAGAGAGAAAATGCCCTAGTTCAACCCCCATTACCACCAAAGGGGCGGGGAGAGTAATATTCTAGATTGCCAGGCTATTTCTCATCAACATACCTATGCATTTCTACACTGAAAGGAATACATAACTAATAACTGACATGTCTCAAGTTTAACTCCACTTACTCATTTTGGTTCTCAAGCAGATTTCTTCTTTAAGAATATCAAGAAGCCGGGCGTGGTGGTGCACACTTGTAATCCCAGCATTTGGGTGGCTGAGACCGGAGGATTCGGGTTCGCAGCCAGCCTCAGCTACTTAGTGATGCCCTCCGCAACTTAGTGAGACCCTGTTTCAAAAATAAAGACTAAAAAATAGGGCTGGGGGTATAGCTCGGAGGTAGAATGCCCCTGAGTTCAATCCCCAGTACCGCCAAGAAAAAAAAAGAATATCAAGGGTCTACCACAAACCTTACACATAAAGGATAGCTGTTTCTGATGTGTGGAATTTCCAACTCACCTCTACTAATACAGCTGTGTTTCCTTCCTGCAGCAGCCCAATCAGGCCTTCTTTAGTCTTCCTCCCATGGAGCTTGGCAGCTTTGCTCCAGCCCTCCTTCTGGGCCTGCTTGTGCAACCAGATCTCTGCCTATAAATTGAAAAGAAAAAAGAGTAGAAGACAAAAACACAGAATTTAGAACTGAATAGGGCTCTAAAATATGTTCAATATCCCTTATTCTTTTTGCTTCCCATAAATTCTATAATAAAAACTAATTTATCATTTAGTTGCAGTCTACCACCAAATGCTGAATGCTAGGCATTGTAAGAGTAAATTTAATCTTCACAAAAACCCTACGAGACAGATGTAGTGTTTTCATTACACAGACAGGATTGATACACCTATGAAAGATTAATTAAAATGTCCAAAGTCAAAGTGTTAATGTGAGGGTGCCATAATTTGAGTTCTGGTGGGTCTAAGTCTAAAGTTCAAACATCCCTAAGCTCCATGCGGCAGAAAACACCAAAGCAATCTTGAATAGAACAGGGTTTAATTCTAGAATCCTGAGCTAACTGCTTCCAAATAAGACAAAGTCAATGGCTGAAGTAGTCACTTAAGCCAGAACTCCATCTAGGGTTCTGCCTTTATGGACCACTGGGAAGCAGGTCTGACTTCCAAGCTCCCCGGCGCTACCTCCTCGCCCTGCATCCCCTCCCCACCTGTTTGAGATCCCCGTCACAAGTCTCCAGAGCTTTCTTGCAGTTTACAAAGGAGTAGCCTGTCTTCCGCCGCAGCTGCATAAGGAGCTCCTTTCTGGAGGCCGAGGACGACAAGCAGAGCCCAGCGTGAAACGCGTGCCATAGCTGGGGCGACTGAAGCAGAAGGGACCCCACCTGGAGGGGTAAGAAGACAGAGATGAGAGCCGGCCGGAGGCAGCTAGGAGCTGGGGGTGGGGGCACTTTAGCCAGGAGGCGACCTTAGGGCTCGGGATGTGTGGAAAGGGCAGCGCACAGGGGCTGGACAGCGAAGCGGCAACGCCCTCGGGGTGGCAAGGGGGAATGGAGTCCGGCGCGGGTCGGGAGAAGGGAAGGCTGCGCTCATGGCAGCACAAGAAAGCCGCACGGAAGGCAGGTCACACCGGGGCCAGCAGTCCTCACCGGGCGGCTCCGGGTCCCCGAGACCACGCAGAACCGCAAAGACCGCAGCAGCGACATCTCTAAGGGTCGCTGCACACTCCCGCCGGCTGACGCACAGGCGAGGCGACGGACTACGGCATGGCGGAAGGGCCAAAACACTCCAGCAAGACGTGGCAAACGAGGGCGTCTCCACCTGCTGGCCGGAGAGAGGGACGCAGTCGCTTCCCCTCGGGCTTATTGAAGCATCGATCAGAGGAATTACCTCCTCCTCCCCCCCCCATAAAAAAAAAAAAAAGAAAGATAGAAAGTTGTCACAAAATAACAACACAAGACATGTGGGTAACACTTTTTTTTTAATTTCCAACGCACTTTCATATTCCTTATCCATTTATGACTAAGGACAAACTTCCTGAGGTAGACTGATGGATTTAGAAAATTGCCCAAGGTCATGTATGGAGGGTAGGAGTAGAGTCCCTTCAACAAAACAAGTAAAGACTCGTGGTTTTGTTTTGTTTACCTTTTTTTCACTTTTTTTTTTTTTTTACTATTTGTTGAATGAGCAAAATATGCTGGACCCCGGTGTACTAGAAACCATACTAGGCTTCAGGGGATTAGAGATGAATAAATCACAACCCTACCCTCCAAAAAAATCTAATGGCGAGAAAATAAGGATCAAATATCCACACTGGGCGTGGTAAGGTCCTGTAAGATGAGCCGTTAAAGGCTGTAGGAGGATCATATTCAAATAGAAGTTCAGGAAAAGCTATCTTCAGGAAAGATGCAGAGAAAGGAAGATTTTTGACAGGCAGCAATAGCCCTTCCAGGCAGGAAATCATCATAAAGAACGGAAGAAGTCAAGAAACAAAGAGCAGACCTTCTGTAATTTGGCCAGGGGTCCAATACATAAAAGAAAGAAGTAGGTAATTAAATAGAGGGGTGATTTGGGACTGCGTGGGGTTATATTTGGGATTACATGGAGTACCAAGCCGAGGGCCATGCTTCTGTAGGCAGTAGAAGCTAATCAGAGCTGATTTTGGAAGATTGCAAGAGTTTGCAGAATGTCTTGAGGGCAAGAGAATGGTGGCAGAGGGTCCAAAGGACAGGACTATGTTCCTAAGCAGTGAGTAAAGAGATCCCCAACCAGAGAAGCCACCGTGAGAAGAGACAAGGAGTGAAGGCAAAACACTTTAGGAAGGAAGGACTAGTGGAGCTTGGAAAGAAAAATCAAAAAGGAGAAGAACCCGGTACTTACTCCAGGGTTCAGCACAGCATGATATTCTGAGATTCGGGCTCCAGTTCTAAAAAGGATAAAGAAGCTACAACCCAAAGGACAGCTCTGCTGTTTATCCCCAGCTTCAGGACTAGGAAGAGGTGACCACTTAGAGCCACAGTCCTACCAGACTCTTATCTGTACAAGCAAGAAACAGGTGGTCTGAAGTGTCTTCCTTCTCAGCTCCCTGGCAGAAGCTGAGTTCTTTGGATGCAGAAGAGATTGTCATGGTTTGGATACAGAATGTTCCTTGAAAAAACTCATGAATTGTTGATTCAAAAATATTCAGAGGAAGCCGGGCATGGTGGCACACGCTTGTAATCCCAGTATTTAGGAGTCTGAGAGTGAGATAGGAGGATCACAGGTTTGCAGCCATCCTCAGCTACTTAGTGAGGTCCTCCACAACTTAGTGAGACCCAGGTGTAGCTCAGAGTAGAATGCCCCTGAGTTCAGTCCCCAGTACCACAAAAAACAAAACAAACAAACAAACAAATCAGAGGTAGCCAGGTGTGGTGGCACACGCTTGTAATCCCAGTACTTGGGAGGCCGAGACCAGAGGACCCAGGTTCACGGCCAGCCTCAGCTACTTAGTGAGACCTCTGAAACTTAGTGAGACCCTGTTTCAAAATAAAGAATAAAAAATAGGACTGGGAACCGGGCGTGGTGGCGCACGCTTGCACTCCCGGTACTTGGGAGGCTGAGACCAGAGGATCCGGGTTCATGGCCAGCCTCAGCTACTTAGTGAGGCCTCCGAAACTTAGTGAGACCCTGTTTCAAAATAAAGAATAAAAGTAGGGCTGGGGGCCGGGCGTGGTGGCGCACGCTTGTAATCCCAGCATTCAGGAGGCTGAGACCCGAGGATCCAGGTTCACGGCCAGCCTCAGCTACCTAGTGAGGCACTCCACAATTTAGTGAGACCCAGTTTCAAAATAAAGAATAAAAAATAGGGCTGGGGGTGTAGCTCAGAGGTAGAATGCCTCTGAGTTCAATCCCAGTGCCACAAAAAAAAAAAAAAAAAAATCAGAGGTAATGGCGCATGGTGGTGCATACCTGTATCCCAGTATTTGGGAGGCTGAGATGGGAGGACTGCAGGTTTAAGGTCAGCCTCAGCAACTTAGTGAGACCCTCAAAAACCTAGTGAGACCCTGTTTCAAAATAAAAAATAAAGGGCTGGGGGTGTAGCCCTGAGGTAGAACACCCATGAGTTTAATCCCCAGTACCAAAAAAACAAAACAAACAAAAAGCTCAGAGGTGAAATAATTGAATAATGAGAGTTCTAATCTCATCAGTGGATAAATTCATTGCTGAATTAATTTTGGTTTATTGGGTGGGAGCTTAGGCAGGTGGGGTGTGGCCTTCAGGTCACTGGGGTGGGACCTTGGGCATTATAGATTTGCCCCTCTTGCCTTCCTTCTCTCTCTGCTTCCTCAGCCAGGCCCTGAGCTCCACGAACATGACCCAGCCTAACACTGTTTGAAATCTCCAGAACTGTGAGCAAATACATCTTTCTTCCTCTAAAATGTGTTCGTCAGGTGTTTTGGGTCACAGCAGTGACTGAAACATTGTTAATGCTCATTTTTTCCCTTTAAAACATGGCTTTTTGACAGAAATGTCTTGTTGGCACATGCCACTGCCAGCTACTGATGGAGGCTGAACAAAGGAGGAGGACTGCAAGTTTGCTGAGGCCAGCCTCAGCAACTCATTGAGACCCTGTCTCAAAATAAAAGGGCTAGGAATGTAGCTCAGTGGTAGTGCGCACCTGGGTTCAATCCCTACTACAATAACAAAAAATTCTTTAGAACTTTTGTTGTTTTTACAGTATTGAGGATTGAACCCAGGGGCATTCTACCTCTGAGCTATACCCCCAGCTCTATTTTTTATTCTTTATTTTGAAACAGGGGCTCACTAAGTTGCAGAGGACCTCACTAAGTAGCTGAGGCTGACCACAAACCTGCGATCCTCCTGTCTCAGCCTCCCAAGTACTGGGATTACAAGTGTGTGCACCACCATGCCTGGTCCAGCCCTATTTTATTTTTATTTTGAAACAGGGTCTCGCTAGGTTGATGAGAGTTTCACTCCTTGAAGAGACTGTCCTAAAACCTGCAATCCTCCTGTCTCAGCCTCCCAACTACTAGGATTAGAGGCGTGTGCCACCACACCTAGCTAGAATTTTTAAGTCTGTATAAACAACCACGGAACTGTAAGTCATCAATGACAGTCTCTTTGCAGCCAGCCTCTGCTCTCATATCCCATTTACCCTTCTTATCCCTAAAAATATGGAAGCCTCCCATCCTCCTTCTCTGAAAACAGGACCTGGGAACTTCCTTTGTGCTCTAAAAGCCAGTCTTCTAGGGCTCTAGGATTCTTAACAAGCAGGCATGTTCCCGCATCTGCCTAAGCTTATCTGGGGGGAAAAAGAAGCAAGAGGAAGCTGAGCATGGTGGCACACACCTGTAATCCCAGTACTTGGGAGTCTGAGACAAGAGGATCACAGGTTCGAGGCCAACAAGCAGGACTTAGCAAGACTCTGCTTAGAAATAAAAAATAAAAAAGGGCCTGAGGTGTAGTTTGGAGGTAGAATGCCCCTGGGTTCAATCTCCAGTACCAAAAGCAGGGGGCAGGAGGGGGGAGAGGCCAAGTAAATCCATCCTTTTTGATCCTGATGTTTATGGCTCTGGTGATGTGGTTTTGGAGATATGAAGTCCTGCTGTGGAGACAAGGGGTTGAGAACAGACAGAAGGGATGACATCAAGCAGGTCTCGGTTCCCTGTGCCTGGCCCTATAGATGTTGACATTCTTATCCTCATCCCGCTGGGCCAGCTCCAGTTGAAAGTGCTGGGGCAGGAGGTGCTGAAAGAAGCTCTCTGTCCCATGTTCCTCTCTCATCTTGGAGGCCAGATAGATAGTGCCATGGGGCCCGCACAGGTGTCGGAGGGTCCCCAGCAGCAGTGGGAAGGTGGGCTCCAGGTACACGATATCGGCCCCCAGCACCAGGTCATAGTCTCCAGGGAAAACATGCTGGTCAATCCCCCAGGACAAGGCTCGGACCTGGGCCCGTCCTCCAGTTGGCACATTAGACTGGACGTTGCCCTGGATCTGCTCTAGGGCCGGAGGCAGGTCAGTGATGGTAACATCCCCCCCTGAGAGAGAGCAAGGAGGGAAAATGCAAGTCAGAGGGACAAACCAAGGGCTCTTGGCTCCTGCCTGAAAGGCCAGAGGCCTCCAGACCTAGAGGACAGCGTCCACAGCCCAAAGTTCACTGTGGCTGTTAGTTGCCCTAATGTCCACCTTACCTACTCATTACTCTACATTCCACAACATCAACATTCTCTCCAAGCTAATCTTCAACCTCTCTGCCAAACACACAACAATCAGATGTCAGCAGAAGCCTGGGCAGGACTAAGCTGCAGATGGATTATGCACCCACCCCCATGGACACCACCCCACCTTCAGGGGTCTGGAAAGTTTCCCAGAAGACTTGACCTCAGCTGAGCCCTAAAGGGCAAAGAGGAGTTAGTCAGGCGTAGATTTCCAAGAGACTAGTGAGTACAAAGGAGGCCTGGCAGGGAAAGAGCGTGCCATTTTCAAGGAAGGCTGTATCTTAGCAGAGGTGGCAATGGGGAGCTGAGTGTCAAGACATGAGACCAGAGGCATATGACAGGCTAAGGAGACCCAGGTTTCATGATGAGGGCAATACATTTTAAGAGGAAAAGCAGAGGTGAAGAGGATCCGATTAGCATTTCAGAATGCCTCATTCATGCAATAAATACATGTATTGATCACTTACTAAGTGCTAGGGATACAGTGGTAAGCAAAAGAAAACCTCGGCCTTCCTTGAATTTTATTCTAGAGGTAGAAACACACTAGACACTTCAAAAGTAACTATTTAATCATAATCATGATGAGTTTTATAGAAAGAGAAGCAGGAAGTACTGAGCATTCATTTATTCATGTTTATCATGTGCCCATACACCAAGTGTTAAGAATACAGCAGTAAACCCAGCAGACAAGAATCCCCACCCCATGGAGTTACGGTCTAGTGGCAAGAAACAGATGACAACAATAAACAAAATAAATGAAATTAAATACAGTGTACATCATGGTGAAGCTCCAAGCAGAGAAAGGGAATAAGAGCTGCTTAAGGGTCAGGACAGGGAATATAACTCTAAATTGGATGATTAGTGGCACGCGCCTGAAATCCCAGTATTTGAGAGGCTGAGATAGGAGGATAGCAGGTTTAAGGCCAGCCTCAGCAATTTAGCAAGACCCTCAGCAACTTAGTGAGACCCTGTTCCAAAATAAAAAATTAAAAGGGGTGGGGGGTAGCTCAGAGGTAGAACACCCCTCAGTTCAATCTCCAATACCATAAAAAAAAAAATCAACCTTTTAAGGAGACTATAAGAGATTTGGCTTTTACTTTGTGTGATATGGAAAGCTATGGAAGAATTGCATACACTGACTCGTGTTTTAAGAGAAACACTCTGAGCCAGGTATAGTGGTGCACACCTGTAAACCCAATACTGAAATGGGAGGACAGCAGGGTTGAGACCAGCCTCAGCAACCTAGCGAGACTCTGTTTTGAAAACAAAAAATAAAAATAAAAATGTGGTGGTGCATGCTTGTAATCCTAGTACTTGGGAGGCTGAGACAAGAGGATCCAGCCTTAGCAACTTAGCAGGGCCCGCCACAATTTAATGAGACACTGTTTCAAAATTTAAAAATAAAACTGGGCATGGTGGTACAAGCTTGTAATCCCAGTATTTGGGAGACTGAGACAGGAGGATCACAGGTTGAAGGTCAGCCTCAGCAAGTAGTGAGATTCTCATCAACTTAGCAAGACCTTGTTTCAAAATAAAAAAATAAGCCAGGCATAGTGGTGCACGCTTGTAATCCCAGTATTTGGGAGGCTGAAACTGGAGGATCCAGGTTCGAGGCCAGCCTCAGCTACCTAGTGAGGCCCTCCGCAACTTAGTGAGACCCTGTTTCAAAATAAAGAATAAAAAAATATGGAGGTGTAGCTCGGAGGTAGAATGCCCCTGAGTTCAATCGCCAGTACCGCAAAAAATAAAAATAAAAATAAAATAAAGCTGGAGGTATAGCTCAGAGCTATGTAGAATGCCCCTGAGTTCAATCCTCAGTACCACACACACAGAAAAAAAAATACATATAAGCCAGGCGTGGTGGCACAAGTTTATAATCCCAGTACTTGGGAGGCTGAGACTGGAGTATCCGGGTTGGAAGCCAGCTTCACCTACTTAGTGAGACTCTCTGCAACTTAGTGAGACTGTTTCAAAATAAAAGAACAAAAAATAGGACTGGGGGTGTAGCTCAGAAGTAGAATGCCCCTGCGTTCAATCCCCAGTACCACAAAAAATATATATACATGTATGTGTGTGTGTGTGTGTGTGTGTGTGTGTGTGTGTGTGTGTATGGCTGGAGGGCTGGAGGTGTAGCTCAAAGGTAGAACACCCCTGGGTTCAATCCTCAGTAACACTAAATAAATAAATAAATAATAGTAGAGTTGAGAAATGTCTTGGAAACTAGAGAGAGAGATAGGAACAGACCTTTTTTCTGATATGAGAAATTATAGTGTGTGTGTGTGTGTGTGTGTGTGTGTGGATAGAGAAACAGACAGACAGACAGAGGAAGGTGGGGGAATGACTCAGAGAGGAAAAACTGATAATGCCAGGTAGACCCTGAAGCAGGGGAGGTTTTGCTACAACAGTATCTTTGAGATGGTATCTTTGAGAGGTCCTGTTTTTTTGTTTTGATTTGTTTTGATTTTCTGGAAATGGGGATTGAACCTAGTGGCATTCTACCTTCAAGCTACATGCCCAGTCTCTTTTATTTCCTATTTTGAAACAAGGTCTTGCTAGGTTGCTGAGACTGGTTTTGAACCTGTGATCCTGCTGTCTCAGCCTCTCAAGCACTGGGCTTACACCATGCCACCACACCCAACTGGTTTGAGGCCTTGAGCGGAGGGCTGGACTGTAGCTAGCACTGTGTGCTCATCCACTATAAGGAGACAGAAGGCAGTGCAACCAGACAGACACAGGTGAGTAGATGCTGTGAGAGGAACATGTGGACACTGAAAAAATACAAGCAACCTTAAGATAGGAAACAAAGTCACCAGCTGAGGGTGGAGAGTGGAGGAGATATTTGCAGGTTTGAAGAATAAGAAACTAACAGATGTTCAAGAGAGTAGAAGAATAAGCAAAAAAGAGAAGTGTAACCAGCCAGCTGGGTGGCATTTAAGAACCATCTGAAGCTGGGCATGGTGGTGCACATCTGTAATCCCAGTACTTGGGAGGCTGAGACAGGAGGATTGCAGGCTCAAATCAGCCTCTTCAATTTAGAGAGGCTCTCAGCAACCTAGGAAGACCTTGTTGCCAAATAAGAAATAAAATCAGGTTGGGTGTGTAGCTCAGAGGTAGAGTGCCTCTGGGTTTAATCCCCAGTACTACATACACACAAAAAAGACTCACCTGAGGTCAATGATAAATTTAATATGAGAACCAGCCAGCAGATGTGGGAATGTACTAGGAGGGCCTAAACCAGCCTGGGATGGGATTATCAAGGAAGACTACCCTTGAAAGTGATGTTTGAAGCCACATGTGGTGGCACATGCTTGTAATCTCAGTACTTGGGAAGCTGAGACAAGAGGATCACAGGTACAAGGAGCCTCAGCAAGTAGCTAGACTCCCAATAATCTAGTGAAACTCTGTTTCAAAGTAAAAATAAAATAGGGCTAAGGATGTAACTCAAAGGTAGAATTGCCCCTGGGTTCAATCTCCAGTAAAACACACACACACACACACACACATACACACACACACACACACACACACACACACACACACACAGAGTAATGTTTGAGTTGAGTAATGAATAATATATATGCATTAACCAGGTGGTAAGAGGGTTTCAGACAGAAAGTGCAGCTGGGTGAGGTCTCCATGGAGGGGAACATCAAAGTAGTTTTGTGGAATCGACAAAAGAGCAATAGACAGCACAAAGAGGACAGGAAGAAGAGAGGTAGTATGGAATTACAAACACCTGTAATACCAGCCACTCAGGAGGCTGAGACAGGAGGATTGCAAGTTCAAGCCCAGCCTAGGCAACTTAGAAAAAACTTATCCCAAAATAAAATAAAAACAGCTGGGGATCTGGGCATGGTGGTACATGCTTTGTAATCAGTACTTGGGAGGCTGAAACAGGAGGACCACAGGTTCAGGAACAGCCTCAACAAGTAGTGAGACTCTCATCAACCTAGTGAGACCCTGTTTCAAAATAAAAGGATATAAAAAAGGGCTGGGGGTATGGCTTGGAGGTAGAATGCCCTATGCCCCTGGGTTCAATCCCTAGTACCACCAAAAAAAAAAAAAAAAAGAGCTAGGGAGCCAAGCATGATGGTGCACACCTGTATTCCCAGTACTTAGGAGGCTGAAACAGGAGGATTGCAGGTTCCAGGCCAGAATGCAGTAACTTAGAGAGACCCTGTTTCAAAATAAAAAATAAAAAGGGGCTGGGTATGTTGCTAAGAGGTAGAACGCTCCTGGGTTCAATCCCTAGTACCACCAAAAAAAAAAAAAGACTGAGGATATAGCTCAGTAGTAGAGTGCACTTACCCAGCATGTGGGAGGACTTGGGTTCAACTTTCAGTATGAAGGAAAGGAAAGGAGGCTAGACAGGGAGGCAGGGCATTGAAGGCCATGCTAAAGGTGTTGGTTCTACCCTGAAAGCAACAAAAAAACCATTGAAAGATTTGGGATAGGGGTGGGGTGTGTTACATTTATTTTTATTTTGTATGTGTATGCGTGTGGTACTGGGGTTTTAACCCAGAGGTACTCTACCTTCCAGCTACAGCTCCCAGCGTGATTTTATTTCTTATTTGGAAACAGGATCTTGCTAGGTTGATGAGAGTCTCACTACTTACTGAGGCTGTACCTGAACCTGTGATCCTGCTGTCTCAGCCTTCCAAGTATTGGTATTACAAGCATGTGCCACCATTCCCGGCTCTTACATTTATGTTTCGAAAAGGTCATTCTGACTGCTAGGTGGAGTCAGCAGAGGTCTAGGTAGGGGGCCAGGGTCAAAGCAAGAAGACCAGTATGACTAATTGTTTCAGTCCAAACAAGTGACTGTAGTGGCTTGGACTGGGAAGCTGTGAGTAGAGATGGCAAAACATACAACATTCAAGAGGTCTTTGGGAAGCTGAGTGTGGTGGCACACACTTGTAATCCCAGAATTTGGGAGGCTGAGACGGGAGGATCACAGGTTCATGGTTATAGCCTCAGCTACTTAGTGAGGCTCTCTGCAACTTAGTGAGACCCTGTTTCAAAATAAAGAATAAAAAATAGGGCTGGGGGTGTGGCTCAGAAGTAGAATGCCCCTGGGTTCAATCCCCAATACTGAAAAAAAAAAGAGGTCTTTGTGAGATAAAATTAATAGGACTTGAATGATATGGGGGTGAGAAACAGGGACGTGTCCAAAATGATGTCCAGGTAGACTGGGTGGAGAGTGGTTTGACTCATCCAGATGGGGAAACCTGAGGGAGGAACAGGTTTGGTGAAGGGACAATCCCAAGCTCCAGCTTGGGCATGTCAAACTTTCCCATGGGGAAGCAGGAAGGCTGTTGTGGAAATCCAGGCAAGAAATGATAGTGGCCAGAACCAAACATGGTAGCAAGAGAGACAGCTGTGTGAGTGCTAAGGGCATACAGTGAAAGGACAGGCTGATTACTGGGATGTGAAGGGAGGGGCAAGAGAAGGCACCCAGATTTCTAACTTGGCAACTAAATAGGGAGCGAAAGAAAAGC